>WOGN01002216.1:0-23358 GCA_015342105.1 Leptinotarsa texana
AGGGTTTCAAATCATTTTATATCAGATTAGACAATGGAAGTCCGAACTGATGAAATATACCACAAAACATTGTCAACAACCACCTTCAAACAAATGGTTCTGCTGCTGAATGAAAGAGAAACATCTGCGAAGATTAGCCTTTGTGAGGATTCTGACATAAATTTCTGTCGGATATAATTCAAATCAAGCGTGGTATTAGCCGGGGAAGTAGTTGTTTTCGACAGACGTTTACTACACCCTACTGTTTAGGTAGTTGGTAGAGATTATTATTCCGAAATTTATTTCCTAATATTTATTTTCTTATACAAATTTAATATGTTTTAATATGTTTTATGATTTTACCGTTGCAAAAATATTTTCTTGTAACTGCTTGAACTGACATAAATTGTTTTTTTCGAAAGATGCAAGTGAGAAAACTCCAGTCTTTCATTCTAAAATCGTACACCGAATGAAAAACCAAGATATCAGATAGGATTATGAAGAGATAAGGGTTTTTCAAACTATTTCCACTGAAAGAAAAAGTAGTGACGTATCACTTTTCTATTATATTTTCTTCTTTAAGTATGAAAAATCATTGAACACTGCAAAAAATGCATGTTGATGTATAGAAGGTACGTACAATATCCCACAAAAATATTTGGTATCAAACAGAAGCTCTCACGAAAAATTTTGGTCAAGGACATATTCATATGAAGGTTTTTCGATGAAAAATCACGAATTTTACCAATACCAGTATGTAACTGAGAGAAACGCAGTATACATTCGAACTTCTGTTATCATCTTGATCCTGAATACATTTCCCATCTGTCATTACCCTCGATTCAGTAGATTTGCATGAACGTCAGCTCAACAACTGCTAGTGCAGATAATAATTTACAATTCACACTATTTGAATACATCATTAACTTGTTTCACAAATGTTGACAACGCTCCAAACATTATTTTAATCATTTGATTGTTTGTCAAATGCTTTGTTCCGGTATTAATGCTCGGTAAGGCCCAAAGAGAAGAAAACAATAGTATTTTAACATCAAACAGCAATTAAACATTCATTATTTGCGTATTAATAATTGATGCTGCAGAATTATCGAGGCAGATTATTCCAAAAACGGGGCTTAATGTAAATTTCAGGTGTATTTTGGTATAGAGACTGGATTAAAAATATAATAATGCACCCAATCGAACAAGAGATGTATGAATTCCATGGGAAAATATGTTTATGCGTTTAAATATCATGATTTGTTTTTGCTTTGAGAAAGAAAAGAAATAATTGGATGGACGTATCGAATGAAATAATATTTTCGTTCATGAAATAAACCAGTGAGATTTTAATTATTTCAAATTGTGAAAGATTTCAATTAGTTTTGTAAAATGAACAAACTTTTTATAATGTAACTGATGCTAGGTGCGTTATATACTTATAATAATAATAATGATAATAATAATAATAATAGTGGGGAGTGGTCATTGGTTGATAATGCTGGCGCGCCCTCCCGAATGTATCGGGGCTTCGGGGGATAGGGCCTGACCAGTGCACACTACGGTGAAAAAAAAATGATAAATATTTATGAATATACAACAGCAAAAGACAGTCACATAAAAACAATGCAATACAATACTTGGGTAACCAACTAAAACCGAAGTTGTGCGTGGGAATTCTTTTGTTGCGCCATGCATAACTGATGTGCGGAATTGATTTTACATTTAAACATTGCGATGACAAAAAATTAGAATTAAACTAAGATTAAATGACAAAAAGTGAATGATTCATTTTTAAAATGGAAGTGTCATATATCTACATGAAAATACATTCAACAGTAAATGAGTATAGACGAGCAACGATAACGGAGATATTTTATTTTAGAATACAAACGAGGATTATTTATTCATTTGTGAGTTTATCATGAAGAATTTGTAGAATAACAAAATGTCATTGAGTGTAACAAATCGAAAGTCAAATTTAGAATAAGAATGATAAGAATTAATTTTTTCAATATCTCCAATTTTTCGAAAAAGAATAACTAATGATACATCTACGAAAAAGTTAAATCTGGTTCTATCCAGAGGCAACCCAATGTAGCGCCCATAAGAAAAAATAAAGTTGATGATGGTGGCTGGAAGACGAAACGTTGGATAGCAAATCTGGAAACACCATTATGTAGCAGAGAAAAAAGTGGCAATGGGGAAATGCAATTTATTTTCGAATTCTTCGAGAAATGAAGCCAGAAAAAAATAAAAACCATTTTCCAAAATTTCTGTTTTTTTCGGATATCTCCGGATATACTTGGAATTTCAGAATTTTCTAAACGGCATATTATTAGTCAGGTAAATACGCAACTTTGTCCCAATTTAACCATCTTCGTATCTCTCATAGTTTCTAAGATCCCATTGTTGAGGATCGAATTTTAAACACCCTATATAGGTATGTAGGCTTTCACAGCTGGCGTCAATATTTTGGTTGGTTTTCGGGTTCTGCTGTGGTCTTCTTTGGTAATAATCTCCTAACGTTTCGTCTGCAACTGTGGAAGTTTTTACGTCAAGAAGAATACTTCGACCACGCCACTGAAGATGATTGCCGCAGTTGCAATCGAAACGTTTGGAGATTATAATGAAAGACCACGGCAAAACCCGAAAATCATTAGTTACTGGTGTCTGTACATTGTTTTCCTATCCTCTGTTGAACGTCTAAGAAGACATCTAGCTTTAATTGTTCTGTAGTTGACAGTATTGGTACTAGAGAATTTGATAATTTTTTTTCCGTGATGTCGTAATCAATTTATTTAATTATTCCGCTGTTTCTCAAAATTGATGCTCCACTTTTAACATCGGATTATTTTATAAAATGTTTGGGGCACTATAATATTTCAATTCGATACCTATTCTGTTGCGACCTCTGCGTTTTAGTTTCTTAGTCTACTCATTGTTGTTTTCGTTTTTTATATTATGAAATCGTTTTCAATTGGTAAAATCAGTGCATATTAAGATTATTTCTATCTTTTTCATTGTATGAAAGAATAAAAGGACAGAGATACACTCAATGTGCATCATTTTCTTCAATCGAAAACACACTATAAATCATTTCTGCAACTGATGCAATTATACAAATGAAAACTCCCATCATAATTTTTTGTAGTTTTCCTATAAAGATATAAGTACCTCAAACGGACCTCTTATCATCATAAACATAAACATCAAGTAAAACATAAGATGCACGCTGTAGAACCACATTATTACTGGGATCAGGGCAGTGGTGGATTTACCAGCAGGGAGAGTAGGCTAGAGCCTAAGGCGGCGGATTTCAGGGTTCGGCAAATTTGTCCCAATTTTTTTTTGTCTTAGAGAAAAAATAAATAAATACCCAACTGCTATTAGATTTCACCACTTAACTGAACTTGTCAAAGTGAGAAATTTGATGTTTGTCAATCTGCTAATACTTTTTTATACTATGTATTTGTATAGGTAGTCTTATTTGCAGGGCGGTGAGGGAACGAATGACGCATCATTCGCTAAGAGTGTCTGGCAGAAATGAAAGCGCGGAAGGCGGTCGGGTCGCCGAGGGAGCCGAACGTTTGTAACGTAACGTTCGGCTCATTGAGTTCGAGCAAGAGCAAGAGAGAAAGATATAGAGAGGCGTCAGCGACGATACAAACTGGGAAGTCCCGTCCCGTATTTAATTTTTGTTAAAACAAAAGTCACCTCGGATAATTGCGTTTTGCAATTTCCAACTGAAAGTGTTTAGTGGGTTGTATACATAATTTTTGTAACAATAACACCGGACACTGATTAAGTGAAGACAACACAATACAAACTTATTGCAGGTAAGTAATCCTAATGTATAAATCATCCATAACGAATCAGTAATTAATTTAACTTATATTACTGTTTCAGAAGGTTTGCAAATTAAGATTTTTTTTCTTAAGTATATTATTATTTTGTTGTAGTATATTACAATAAATTTATGTTGCTTGTATAGGTAACTATTCAAAGTCTGAATCTGAAATCTGAAAAAAAGATACTGATAATTACGTACGCGAAATAAGACTTCTAATGTATTTTTTTTTTCAGTTATTGAATAAGATACTGTGAGAATGAGTGATAGAAGAAAGCGACTCAGTGGAGGTGTGTATAGAAAAAACGCCAAAATGAAAAAACAAGAACAGGTTATCAGTAACACGATGAAAATTGTCAGTTTTCTTAAAAGTTTAAGGGGAAACAGTATTATAAGACCAGGAACTTCAACCACATGCAGTGATACACTTCAATCTGAAAAAGATTAAACGGATTTCAACTCTGAGGCCCAACAACAACTAGGGTCTGTTGAACAATCTGCTTTTGAGAAAACGGATATGTATGTTTCTGACAAAGAGGCGGTACTCGCGGTATACGAATCATCAATATGTATCACAGTTGAAGATGTGTTTCAGTTTCACACATCAAGTATAGTCGAAGTAACCTATATAGTAATCTTAAAGGTGTAGGCGAAGTCAAAGGCCAAAAAACCAATACAAATGAATTATGCTGTAATGAATTAGTCCACATGGACTGAAGAATTGGCGGTTCGTATTGGATAATTTTTACTAACCGAGCTTTATGATTGGCTGAAGAGTCATAAAATTAAATTTGAAGTCATATTACGGTGACCAACAGAATGTAGCGATGAGAACCGCGTGGTGTGTGTGTTATTAAAGGGAAACTGCTGGAAGGCAGAGGGCACTATATCTTTTACTTGAACTATACAAGTAATGGCCAAGTGCAAACAACAGTGAATCTAAATAAATATCCAGCTTTATGGGAAATTAACGGCTTAGTAAATTTACAAACTATTCTTCTTTTTTGACAACCATTTATCAAAAATTATTACAAGTAGAGGAGATATGCCTGAGATGGCATACTTTTTTTCTATACTTAATAACTAGTAGCGCCTTGAAGTTACATACTTCATACTTTTATACTTTTTTTTTATACAATTTTTTTTAAACTCTTCATATGCCGTCTCATCAACACAATTGTTGGTGAGATGACATAGTGTAAAACTGCCTACTAAAGTTGGCATATATCGCAAACAAATACTTTTGTTGTTGAATACACCAGCGCATTCGGTCTCGGTCCATTTCAAACAAGTCTGCTTGGCTAAGTCAATATCTGGGGTGGTATTAATAACTCCATATTTTCTTCTCTGTGACGCTGACACTTCAGATAATGGTGATATTTCTGCCACAGAAATACTTCCAACTTCTCTATTCTCATCAAAATCATCCTTATTACTCATTACACGTAATGGTCCTGGAACAATAGAAACAACTTCTTCCGTCCGTTCTCGCTGGATACTTCGGCAGTAATATCGGCAGAGCAAAACATCCAGTCTGGAAAGACATTTGCATTAAAGAGGCAAATGAATGTTGAAGAAAAAGCATTTGTTGCGTTCTTAGCAGTGGCTGCTTTCATATATGCTGGGCTAAAAATCTCTGCAACTTGGAAATGTGTTACAGTCCGACCTGGATGATTCTTCAACCATGTGGTGAGCTCTTGATTATAGTATGAACGGAAAGCCGAGAAAAAACTCACGTCCAGAGGCTGCACCCGAAGGGTACAATGTGGGGAGAAGCAAAACAGCACTATGCCACTTTTCCGTATAATAGAACTTCCAAAAAGGAACATTGTATGTTTAGCCATATCCATCTCATTCTTTTTTGTTTAACAGCATCGATGGCTTGATCGGGCCAGTTTTTTCTGGATGATTTTCTCTCGTACCGACCCATCACTGTAATGATAAATAACTATGTTTGGAAAGAAGCAATAGAATCAACAAAATAAATATTATTGTATGAGATGCATACATACTTGTATGCCACACGAATAGTATGCCATCTCAGACACAAATACAGGAAGATCCTTCTGCTAACCTATATTTCAGTAGCTTTGTTTTAACGACACCATAATATAGGATATACTAATTAAGACACAAAAGAACATAAATACATGCAACTTCTAATCAGTTCATAATAGTTATTTATGTATCAAGGGAATTAGGAGGGCCTTAATTACCGATGGGACAGCATCCACAGTTGTGGATGAAAAAGAGTTCTCCGCTTTGCCTTTATTAAGACTTTATATGTCTTTGCGTCTTAAAGGTATTGAACGATTTTTTTTGAGCTTCCGACAAAATAAATGTACATCTCAGCCAATTGGAAAAAACATGTTTGGGAAAATCCCCAGCAAAATCGCAATGTATTTAGGATTGCCAAACTCATCTTCCTATACGGGACATTGCCTTCGTCGCACTTCTGCTACTGCTCTAGCCAATGCAGGAGCAACTATGACTAACTTAAAAAGACACGGAGGTTGGAAAAGTTCCACGGTGGCGGAGGGGTATTTGGAGGATAGCATCGAATTGAGAAATAAAACGGCGCGTATGTTGTCTACTTTGTCATCAGAAGAGGCAGGTACCTCGACTGTAGTGAACAGAAGCTCCAGCCATACAAAAGAAGAAATTGTTTCCAGTGGCGGAAGTAATTTTCAGGGAACATTTCAAAATTGTACATTGATTATTTGTAATGACGTGAATAAATAAAATATGGTTCAGTTTTCATTTCTATTTATTTTACTTGTGAAAGGTAGAGGGAATTATAAAATCTATAATGTCCCAAGGGAGTTATGACCCTCTTTATTGATAGCGTAAGTATGACGATATAAGCTTATAATATCCTGGTCAGAAATAATAATATTTTATGTAAAGAAATGTAACTTCTGGCAAATAAAACCAGTAGAATAGAAATTGAAAACTTTTTATTAACATATTTTACATTAAATTGCAATTTCTAGTACACAAATAAAAAATATACGCAACAAAGATTTGCGTAGATTGAAGTCAGAAACTAACACACACTTACGATCGAGGAAATCAATATAACCCATATTGTTCATTGCTTCTTCATCAAAGTCCTAAGTTCAGAACGATTCACTGAAATGTCGTGTTTCTGTTTCAAATGTTGCTGCATATTTTGAGTATATTTTGTCGAAAATGGACAATATGGACAGAAGAGATCGGCTGACTTTCCACACGTATATGTTACATGGTTATAGTAAGAAGCTTGATGACGATACCTCCTGTGACACAGATTACATTCGTAGAATTTTCCCACGTCTAAAATTAGATTAATTTTAATGAATTTTCAGTGCAAATTTCAGTTTTATAAATGTAAATTGAGAAAGAGACCAGAAACCTCGGAGAAAATTTCAAGCTGATTTTGGGTAAGCATGATTCTGAAATGTATGCACACGTAATGTTTTTCAAAGTGCTGCTCCTGTTGATATTGATTGAGCACCAGATCAAAAGCTTATTTTCGTAAAGTTGAAATAAGGATGCCTTGTTTTTCGCGGCCAATTTCATTCAAAATTTGATTCCATTCATTTTGGGATTATAGCTAACTAATCTGAACCATTTGTATAGAAACACACTAAATGATTCATCGTGATGAGTTGATTTGTATTTAAATGTTTCTCAATGAATTAAAAATATCTAGAAATTGAGACCTAAAAACATGGGTATCATCTGTTTAAATCTATTTGAAATCTGTTTTTCCGTTATTCAGTTAATTATACCACCAGAAACTTTATGATTATAAAAAAAATTGGCATTTTTTCAAATCGATTTTCATTTTATGGATATTTCTGATCAGTTTATTGTATTTATGTATTGTATTTATTGCTCAATGTGATTGTTATTTTCTGTTATTCAAATCAATTTTTATTTTATTTGTTATTTCAGCGATTTCTGTAGGATATTTCCTACAACTATTCAATTTAGAAACATTTCATTTCATTATTGATTTTTATTTTTGTAATGTGAATTCTAATTAGGAAATTAACTTTTCATAAATCTATTATCGAGCACTCGTACAAAATATCCATCTGCTTTATTATTCATTCACATTGAATTGATGTTCAAAAATCAATTTCATTATTCACACACTTGGAAATTCTCATATGTCGCCTCAACAGATATTTCTGGAAGAATTTCCTAGAACAACTTGAACACTGGAATTGGGGTAGTTTGCCACATTCGAATTTTTTATGACTATTGTAATGGAATTTATACTTATAATTTCTGTTACATTCAGAACACCGGTATCTTGAACCTGAAATGAAAAATACGTAAGAATTGACAGAAAAATTATATCACTCTGCATAAATCTCCCTAAAATTTCCGCCATTTTAGGTGATCTATCAAATTCTTGGAGTTATAGGGGAGAGACCATCATTTCACCAAAAACTACTAGATTCATAACATACATGGTTTGAGAAGAGTCTGTGGTGTTGAAGAGTAAATGCTGATGACCTTTTTTTGAACTATATTGCAAATTGATATAAAATCTGTCCAAATATAATATAGTTGCATACTTGAAGGCTGGCTTTAAATCAAATATTAAAAAAAACAATTCGTTCAGGCCAGTTTCAAGTCAGCTACACTGTAGGTTAATGAGACTGACACCTTTCAGAAAACAACTACTCCCCTGGATAATGCAACGAGGGGCATTCGCTTCAGCCTAGTTCGGGGAATGATACTCTGTATCCGTTCCAATTATTGAAAATCAATTCCGGCAGATGTATCGCCAACACTATAGGCAGGAATTACTTCTGTGAAGAATCCTGCACTGACGCCTGTCGAATATAGTCCAATGCCCTTCGTGGTTTTAGCCAGAGGAGTAGTTATTTTCTGATAGGCGTCAGTCCATTAACCTACAGTGTAGGTGAGTTGAGACTGGCCTCAACGAATTGTTCTTTTAGATAATTTAAAATCTGTTCAGTGAAAGCTCCAGTGTATAAGATGCATTTACAATGAAATAGTACGAAACTATGCTGCTGGATTTTTTCAATAATGTAATACTTTCTTAGTAGTCAGTGGGCTATGCTTGAAGACTGACAGTCAACAAATCTAAAGCAAATGAACTTTAAACGTTCAGGCCAGTATCCTTATACCTACACAGTGGGGTCTATAGACTGACGCTTATCAGAAGACAACTACTCCCCTGGCTAATACCACGAAGGGCGTTGGAATATATCTGACAGGCGTCAGTGTAGTAATGTTTGAATGTAATATTTGAATATTGTTCAACTTACCTGTAAGGATGAGAGATCTTGATAATGTTAAGAGATTGATCAACCTGCATTATGCATTGAGCCATACAGGGTATTTTAAATTAGATCCTCACCATTGAAATCTCGGAAACTATGAGAGATACGTAGATGGCTAAATTTGGGCAAAGTTGCGCATTTATCTGACTAAAGATATGCCCTTGAGAAAGTTTTAAAGTTCCGAGTTTATCCGGAGAAAACAGAAATTTCGGAAAATGGTTTTTATTTTTTTCTGGCTGTATTTTTCGAAGGATACGAAAATAACTTGCCCTTCCACAAAGCCACTTTTTCTTTGCTATATAATGGTGTTTTCAGATTTGCTATCCGACATTTCGTCTTCCGGCTACAATCATCAACTTTTTTATGGGCGCTACGTTGAATTTTTTCTATTTTGAATGGAACCAGATTTTACCTTTTCAATAACGTATCATAAGTTATCATTCTTTTTCGAAAATTTGGAGGTATTGAAAAAAAAATTCTTATCATAAAAGGCTTTGGCTTTAAGTTTCTGAATTTTGACTTTCAATTTGTTACATCGCATGATATTTTGTTATTGCATGTGTCATTGAATTTATGGCGAAAAATACCTTTTACGAATGAAGAAAAAAAGAAATATGATACAAATTTATTACAAATACGATAGAAACAGTGTTAGGACATCGAAAATGTATTTAAACTTGTTTCCTGAAAGACGACAACCACATCGAATTATGTTCAAGTTATTGGATCAAAATCTCACCAAGTTTGGTTCGTTTGAGAAGCCAATGAAAAAATACGGAGAAGAATCAACAATCAAAATTTGATAAATAAGGTGTGTATGAGGTAAATTAGACATTGTGTCCTTTTCAATGAAAATAGAACTTTGAAAAAATAGCAATGATTAACTAAAATGTAAAGACAAAAGTAAATCACAGCAAATGCTCAAAATGCTGGCCTTTTTCATAATAACACAACTGTGCACTTCTTCAAATAATGTTCACTGCACGGTTAATCTCCCTCCTCCTCAATCTTCCGAAGTCTCTAATAATGCTGTGTTGAAGGTCCTCAATACTTAGATATTCCCTTTGACCATAAACTCTAGTTTTCAGTGTACCCCATGACAATGTGTCCATAATACTTAAGTCTAGAGACGTAACTGGCCACCTCACCGGCCCATTATTCCCTATTCATACATCATCAAAATTTTCAGTCAGGTTATTAGATACTCGTCTGGTAGTGTGCAGTGGAGCACCATCATGTTGAAACTAGATGTTATAGTTAGCAAATACATTTCTAATGTCCTAACACTGTTTCTATCGTATTTGTAATAAATTGGTATCATATCTCTTTTTCCTTCAGCCGTGAAAGTCATTTTTCGCCAAAAATGCAATGACTTGTACAATAACGAAATGTTATTGAGTGTAACAAATCGAAAGTCAAATTTAGAAACATCAAAGTCAAAGCATATAATGATAAGAATTATTTTTTGTTCAATATCTCCAATTTTTTGAAAATGAATGATAACATATGATACATCATTGAAAAGGTGAAATCTGCTTCTACTTAGAACAGAAAGAATCCAATGCGCCTGTAAGAAAAAATAAAGTTGATGATGATGGCCGGAAGACAAAACGTCGGATAGCAAATCAGAAAACGACATTAAGTAGCAGGGAAAATTTTGCTGTACGTATATTTGCAAACAAACGTTTCTATTCTATTTTCCTAATACTTTTTTGTCATACACCGACCCATACTTTACACAAATACGATTTCTCCCACCGGCCATGACTCATTCCGGTAGCTGTAAGAAATTTTACCTTTGGTATATGTCGTATAAATCATAAAATACCAAGATAGGGTCCTGATAGATGACGATCCCATCGTTGATATATACATAACCAAACTGAAACCAATATCTCACAAGATATACAAGAAACCTTAGCCTGAACATATAATAAAATACAACCATAACAACCCAGATTTTGAAAATACCAAAGCCTTAGCCCGTGACAATAATCAAAAACAAAATAAATATGAAAGAAATTATTTACTTTGAAAACACAATGACTCTCTAAATGATAGATCAAACATAAGCAATTAAAATCATGCCTCGTACACCATTTTATAAAAACCGACTTCATTTCGTTGAATTGAATCGAATTGAAAAACCTTCACCTATCACACCTACCCTAATGATAAAAATGACTGATTTCCATCTCACCTAAACAACCTGACATGCTGATTAATGATAGTCGCCATCATAAGAAACTGATTATAAAGATTTTCGCGAAAAAAAACATACAAATGAGAAAAACGTCTTAATAAGACAAGGTTTTATGCAAATCGTTTATAAGTAGTAGACGAACAGCCCACAAAACCCTCTGTAGTAAAAATAAATTGAATCGAAGTGAATCGTCCAATTGAAGATACATTGGAATGGACCAGGCCAAACGACAATGTCAGATCATATGGAAATCCCCTGGTACTACTAAAGTTCAAACAATATAAGACAAATTACATACAAATCCAAATTTCAGGTCTTCTGTAAATTTGCATCATGCAGGAAAACTACCTAATAAACTATGTAAATTTACATAAAACAGAAAATTGCCTGAAATGGTCCATACGGAATTCCAACCCTATCACTCGAAAATAAAAGCTCCCACATGCACATACACAAATGCACAGAATGGAAAAAAATGCATTTACTATTTGACATAGGTTATTCTGAAACATTTTCAAAATATTCCCGCGCATGAAAACCTATTTTGTATTCGTAGCAAACCTTACAAAATAACCTAGATCACACAAATGAAAGAAATAATGTTTTCAATTCAGTGCAATTGTATGAGACGTTACTTAATAACTGTTCAATCTGATGAAAATATCAAACTTGGAAAAAAACAGTGGAGTACAATGATTTTTATCATAAATATAAACTAAATAACGCGACTGAAATTGATATTCCAAATCTATTTTCATGAAAAAAAAGTCCCTTGTTACTCCTAACAAACACACGTATTTAGATCAAAATTGGCGAAAATAATTGTAAGTTATTGATAGAAAACTGTGTGTTACACTTACGATGAAGACACCTTGTATTTTAGTCATTCTTGAAAGCAGAGTTTTGATTTTTGGTATAGTCGTATGCCTTCATTTGCCAAACTCTTGCAATACTTAGCCTTGAACCCAGCCCACTGCGATCCTGTGAAAAGGGAAAATTCTCGATATTTTGTTTCGCCTTAGAGATACCAAACTTTTTGATTAATGGTTCCGAATAAGAAATTAGTGAAATGATAAAATAGTCGAAATCAATTAAATAAATGCATTCATAAAGAATAGGTACTAGGTTTTCATTCTTTTTTGTCAATTATAATGAATTTATTATTTTCGTAGCTTCTTATTCAGAATCATTAACCTGAAAATTGGATTTGAATATGAAATTTTGCTTAGAAATTCGGTTTGTATATATATATATATATATATATATATATATATTTCAGAAGCATGGAAATTAATTAGCTCTGGAATATCTGTCGATTCCCATTTTTGAATCGAGAATTCTAAATAATGAAACACTCAGGTATAAATTATAGGCATTGTCAAGTGAATCTTTCAGTACCCAAATAACTGAAGATCAGAAGCATTAATCATGATTTGAAAAATGAAATGGAGTTACTCTTGTTGATAATTTGGGTTTGAGGAAATGGGTTTGAGAAATATAAAAAATATTAAAACAATTCACTGTTTCACTTGCAAGCAGAAAAACTCAATAGCGTTTCTTTTTACGTGTGTATTAACCGGAGTACATTTCATGTGGAATAAACTTCCTGAGAAAGTTTTCCCAAATGGATTGAATCTCCAGCGATTCAAATCTAACGTGAATCACTACGTTCGCACGGGCACCGCTCTTACAGCGCCTTAAGAATTTTCCTGAAGTGCTTGCGTTTTGTCCTTGAAAAAAGTATACCGCTGATTGAATATCTGAAAGATGTGGTGAAAACAATAAGTATTACTTGCTCGTTTCCTTCCAATTGAATACTATTTTTGAACTTTTATATAACCTGTATAATAAATAATAGGCGTGTTTGGAAAAGAAAGGTTTCGGCTTTCTACTTCTTCATCTTTATATAAAAAAAATGTGGGGAAAGCCCACAATTGAAATACAATTGAATTAGGTGAAATAATATTCAATACACTTGTTGATTAACTCAGTTTATTCGTTTTTTGACTCAAAAATTACATGACACGATTGAAAAAGTACATTTTCTGAAAAAACCGCCGGACATACCCATATTTGGAAAAGGCTTTCTTGGAACATCCTTGGCCTATTTTCAATTATTTTCTGTTCTGCTTGTCGTCGATCCCTCATCTGCTTTCTCTTCTTCACGAGTATAAGCTCTTTTTAGACACCTTTTAACTGTATGAAGCTGAAGATCTTCGTCAACATATTTCTTGTTTCTTGTTTCTGCGAAAGCCCTCTCTCGGCTCTTAAGCAAAAGCATCTTATGAAACTGAACAGCCCTCATAGTTGGTCTATCTGACGACTTATGATCGAATGTATTTTGATATCAAAACTCTGGAGTGTCTCTTAAGTACCTTGTCCCTGTCTCTTAAATACCTATGCAAAGGAGAGGGGACCAGTAAAAGTCATTCAGTTATCAGTTTCATACCTGATAGAATATTAGGTAATTCAAATGAAACAAAAGATGGATAATATAGGTAGGGTAGTCGGAAAATTTTCTGTTTCCTACCTAATCCATGATTTTATGAAAACTCTTTTGAAACAAAATATTTCAGTGAATTATTCAAAGTTTTCAGAATTATGAATACCTGATATCCAGTTTATCAATATCAATAGTAGAATTTACTGGGTTCTATTGAATTATTTTACCTGCATATGGGTTCCATGGTGATTCATAACTGATATTTATGTAATACGAAAGCCGAATATAACAATATACAGGATGTATCTAGGATTATGTCATTAATTTCAAGTGGCAATAAATTATAATATCTTATAAATTTCGCTTGACAGTGAACAATATTTCAAGTTTCACTTTTTCTCATGAAATTAGTGACATTAGATAATTCTTCTATAATTAGCTCCATTGCCTTCTTATCAAATTTTGGAAAATAATTTTTACGCCTGATGCGTTGTTTCAATTTCCCGCAAATCAATTCGATGGCATTGAAAACACAAAAATAGGGGGGAAGTCTCAGTATGGCGTGTCCATACTTTTCATCAATACTCTCAAGAGCATACACTTTTTCAAATGTTTTTGTCTGGTTTTTGTTATAGTAATCTTCAAAATACAAATTGTTATTCATTAGAAAACTTGGAATTTAATCTTTCCTCGAATTCTTATTCGATACTTTGATGAACTGTCGCGGATGATAGAAAGCGTTGTCAAAAACTATTACACCATTCGCATCCAAATTTGAGATCGATGTGTTTTCAAAACATTCCTCAAAAATATTACCTTCCATGGTCTTATGATAGTCATAAGTTATTTTCCACATGATTTCAAAGACTTCGGAACCCATCCTTCAGTTCCTCTGCAATGTGCAATGACTAGTCGCGATCCTTTTTTGCAGGCATGTTAGGCGTACACATTCTCGAACCATCAGTGCACCCTTTCGTAACTGCGTCGTGAGTGGCATACCAAGTTTCATTCAAATAGATAATTTCCTGCTGTTCTTGTCTATATTCATTTATTCGTTCTGAGTAATTGTTACGCATTTCCACTATTCTTCCGCTTTCCATAACTGCTTGACGTTTGTTTATTATCTTAAATCTGAATCCTAGTTTCTTTATCCAATTCTGAAAAGTTTTGCCACAGCAGTATTCAATTTCTTCCTTATGATTTTAGTTGTAGGACGCATTGCTTTTGTAACAGTCGTATATTGTTTTATTCAATGATTTTATCAAATGAACATCTAAAGGTTTTGGTAATCCTGTATCACATCCTGTCTTGACTATTTTACGTACAGTTGAGAAAGGAATTTTGGTCATATCTGACGTTGCTTGCGTTCACTCGTTATTACCATTAGGAATTGTCCAAGGACGCCACATTTTAAACAGATAATGGAAAATTTCAAGTAATTATAACTGCACCAATATCGAATTTCAACACTCAAATCGCGAGCAGTTCATGAACTGAACACGACGGCTATAACCTTCCCCGATTTCTATTCGTTACCGTAAAATGACTTCAAATTTAATTTTATGACTCTTCGACCAATCATAAAACTCGGTTAGTAGAAAGTGTCCAATACGAACCGCCAATTCTTCAGTCCACGTGGACTACTTCGCTGCCGGCTCATTTCAATGCATTGTTTTTTGACCTTTGAGAGTGTCGGCACCTTTAAATGTGCACAATATCGTCTGTGTGATTTTAAATCTATTCGTAATTTATTTCGGGTATTATTCAATTTCAGATCTTCTTTTGATAATATACCTCTTGAAATGTTATTATTTCACTAATGAGCATAAATAACTCTCAGAGTTTTGTTACATGATGAGTTAGTGCATACCTGAAAATTTCAGTTTAGAGTAATCAAAGTTTCTAGTGAGTTAACATCCGTAAATTCTGAATTTTGAAAATGGCTACCAAAGACCCTTCATTGAGAACATTCGTAATGGAATCAAATCATATATCATTCCGAAAGTTACTTCTTTGTATAATTTACACATCTTTGTATATATAGAGTTAATTTTTGAAATTGATTCCTTCCGTTCCTTGAAAGATTCCCACATTGTTTGTATCAAGATGGAGAAATAAATGGCCAAACCTTTCTTTCCCAAAAATGAATCCTTCCTTTCAGTCTACCCTTTTATGTTATAGAATTTAGTGTGTTTCGATTTGACAGTAACATGCCGGCGTTGGCCATCGAAACATTAAAATAAATGACAGTCTAAAGCTCGATTCCGAGCTTTTTTTTCAATGATGAAGCAAAGTACTCTCCATTAATTTGTTTTTTTAGATTTTCAAAAAACTTATTGATCTTTTACATCCACTTCCTGCGAGATTTTTCTCTAGGAGTTCAATACAAAATTGACCACAAAAGACAAAAATTCACGAGTGCGAGGATGCGCTACAACTCTTTCAATGTTTTAGGGGTAGCAAAATCTGTCAAGCCTCGGATTTTTTCGAGGGAATGCATATTTCATAAAGAGTTTTGCGTTTTTAGCAGAATGTTTATAATAATCACATTTTGGTTTGAACAAATATTGGTTATCCTTAAGCCTAGAAAACAATAGATTTTTTTGAGGGTCTGACTAGATATATTCATCACAAAAAGTTAAAAAAGCCTTATTTTTCGTGTATATCTACTGGCGTATATTACCTTTCAAAGTATACCTCTGACTGAATATCTAAAATGATTTTTACCACAAATATCAATCAAATAATCCTCTCCGACGCCATTGGAATCAAAATTATAAATCTAAGTTCTTGAAACGAAGCCTCTTGTTACTCATAACAAACACATATGACAAGTAATCACCACCTGAAATTCAAGATACATCTTGCCTCACATTACCTCCATAGAATACTAAAGCATTCTTTAATGTCATCATAATACAATTATGGGTAAGAAAGTAGCAAAATTAACTATATAACTCTAAAATACCTGTCGATTCTTATTGTAAGATAATGGATCCTAAATAATGAACACTCGGATATATATCATAGGTATTGTCAGTTGAATCTTTCATTATCTAAATAACTGAAGATCAAATGCTTAAATACCTTAATCACGATCTAAAATAAAGATATGGAGTTACTATTGTTGATAATATGGATTGAATGAAATTTACTTTATCTGAAATTGAATCAGTCCTACATATATTTCCAAATTAAATTACCAGCGGTTATGCCTTCATTCCTAGCCTTTTAGAAAAAAAGTGTTTCAGAAGTGACTATAATTTTTAATAATAGTAAACAGGAAACGGCTGAAAGTTCCTCCAATACTTGAATCGGGAGAAAGGGATATTATTGAATAGACCCATTTTATTCTCTGCCACAAATGATACCTCTTAATTCACCTTGTCAGCATCGTTTTATGAATAAGAGGTCAACTGAATCTAATTTAATTGTCACTAAACAAATCATCTCTGATGATGTTGATAACAAAGGCCAAGTCAATGTTATATACACGAATTTTTTAAAAGCATTTGACCGTATTGATCATTCAATTCTACTTCGTTCATCTATTTTCCTTCATACCTTCAACGGAGGATCTATTTTTTTTATAACGGGTTCTCTCCCTGTAAATATTTTTCAACATTTGGAGAACCGTGGAAACTTATCAGAGTTTGCCCTTTCTACACCTCTATTAAGTCCTCCATAACTATGTTCATATTGTGGAAGGTGAAAATATCAAAAAAATTCGATCAAAGCACATTTATAGATAATGAAAAGAAATTTGGAACAATATGGATCCATAGATTCAGACTCAGACTGATACTTATTGGATTTTTTCATATTTCCGCAATTGTCAGTCAGTATGTTTATTATTTATGAGTTTTATTGCACTGTATTTTCTCGAAACAAGTATAAAAAACACTTATCGAGTACTTATTTATTCACCTTTATCTTCTTATTACATTGTTCTGTATTCTTCTTTCTTACATCAATAAATATTATTATTATTATTATTATTATAGAAAATATCAGTGTCGGTAGATAGATATTCGAGAATAAAACATCGATGGCTGGCTACAGAAAACGGTATTTGGGAAAACTGAAGAATTACGAACTAAGACGACCTGGCTAGACATAATATCGGAGTTCAATTTATATCTGATTCTTGAAGCCTTTTGAATTTTCAGGAACATTAACTAACAACTCTTCATAATTTTTGTACTCACTGGTTTGGTCTGTTATTCGGAATATATTTCTTATTCTTTCTGGGTATACGCTGAACTCGAGCGACCTTCTTATAGGAGAATAAAAACATTTTTGTAACACTGGTTGAAAAATCTACAATACACTGTATTTGTTAGCTGACATATTTTTTTGAATACGATGTCATGTCTTTCATTAGGATCCAAAGCTCAGTTAAACTGTTTTGATGATCTTTTCATGCTGTCTTAAAATACTATCCAGAATAATAGTGATTGGTGTTTTTGTTCTGAAAACCTGTAAAATGGAAAACAAGTTTTTCAGCAAAAGAATATGTATTTTCAGTTGGTGCTGTCGCTGTTGGACCAGCTTGTATCATTGATGGATTTTTGTAAGATTGGTTAAAGAATCTACAATACACTGTTTTTGTTTGTCGATATATTTTTTTAATTTGATGTCAATCAAGTCTTTCATTAGGACCCAAAGCTGAGTCAAACTTTTTCGATGATCTTTTTATGATGTCGTAAAATAGTGGCTGGGGTTTTCGTTCTGAAAACTTGTAATATAGAAAACAAATTATTCAGCAAAAGAACCTGTATTTTCAGTTGCTGCTGTCGCTGTTGATCCAGCTTGTATTAGTAATGATCTTAGTGATTGATATTTTTATGGTGTCGTAAAATAAAATCCAGCATAGTGGTTGGTATTTTTGTTCTGAAAACCTGTAATATGGAAAACAAATTGTTCATCACAAGAATCTGCATTTTCAGTTGATGTCACTGATGTACCAGCTTGTATTAGTGATGGATTCGGGAAATTTTGACCAACAGATTCAGACCTGCTAGAAGAAATGGACCTGACAAAATTTCATTCCTGATTATTCACTTTTGCATCTAATGCGAGCATCAACAACCCTAATACGACTTACGGCATTGGAATTTTGACACCACCGTTGATAAGCGAACTTTCAAGAGGCGACAGCTTTGTCCCAACTGTTGTTGCAACATAATTTGTCATATTTACACAAAAGTGTGAATATTCGGGCCTGAGTAATCAAAGTTTCTTCAGAGATATTTGTTGATGGATTATTATACTTGCAACAAACGTTTAGTCAGAAGAACACCAATTTTATCTCCAAACACCATATAGAAGTTACAATCTTTTGTTGAAGTTGCTGTTCTAGAAATTGTAGATAATCCGGAGGAAGGGGAATGAAATTAACTATTTCAAAATCGAATCCGCTCAGGAATTTTTTCTCTTATGTTTGTTAATAGCACAATGATTTCACGACAACTTCTTCTCGAACTCTCCATATAGAAGAAACGCTTAAGGTATTTATCAATATTTCTTCCGAGGCAATTGTTGATGCCAATAACCAAGTGGCAGTCGTTTCTTTTGGCTTCAAATCAGTAAATAAAGCAAGAGCCAAACGTGATGGCGAGCCCGCCACATGTACACAAACTTATTTTCAATGTAACCCCCACTACAGCTCTTGCAAGACATACAAATACTATGTACAGAGGCTTATCACTACTTGTCCTCCAATGCTATTGGCGTTTGGCATTGTCTGAATAATTTGTGTTTTTTCTGAAAAAATGTCATCGCCAAACAAGAGTTCATTTTTGGATAAAAGTATCATTATATAACATTTTAATGAACTGTACGGGTACCCATAATACTAAATGTTACATTTGCTACTCCAACTACTACTAATTATAGGTACGACAGGTAAGGGGCTTATCATAAACTAATAGTAATTTAGTTGGGAGAGTCCTGTGCTTTCGCTCACCATCACGTTTAGCGCTTGCTGTAAAATAAGAAAAAATATTTTATGGAGAAAGTGTAATAAAACTGTTTCATCATTAGGAACATTGAATTAAATGTACGTGATCAGAAAATTTTGATATATATCGATTATGGCCTAGTATTGTGATATTTATAAGTAAAAAATATTTCATAAAATAATATACACAATGATCAATGTATAACTTTAAAATGAAATTACGTTTTCCTTTCTATCGATTTGAGAACACATTTTTATTATTATCTGGTAACCTGATTTACTTCGATTGTTTCAGTGACCAGACTTCAGTACATGAACCGAATGTCACGGTGACATATCATGTGAGCTTGCAGGGTATCTCGCCTTTTGAAGTGTTTGTTACAAGTGACACATTGGAATCCAGGTTTCTTTCCGCATTCGTACATTGAATGTCTAGTCAATGTATACTTATGGAGATACACTTTTCCACATTGCCGGCATATATGTTGAGGTTCTGAAAATAATTACAGTTAATGAATAGAAGTTCAATCATAAATTTGCTCTAGAAATAAATTTCGTTGACAGAAATGTATGACAAAATTTTTTATTGCCACACAGATTTTGAAAGATAAATTGAAAAATTTTATACTGATTATAAAACAACCGCAAGGTGATTATTTTAACAATCCATCTAATAATATCCAATGGAAACACTTTCTTTTGAGTCGCGTTTCGATAACAAAGTTCCCATTCATCCAACTAACTGTAACCAGTATAGAAAATCGTATTAGAAATGATTCTCAGAAGTGATTATCGTCAATTTGTTTTTGCACCAGTTGAATAGTTGCTACTTTTTTCAATTTCTAGACATGCAAAGGTGTCTAAAAGCCTATTATCAGGTATAAGTCATAAGAATTTCGAATAATTCCAATTAATTATGAGAAAAATTCTGTATGGCACGTCAAGCGATCCTAAACTTCTTCGATCTAACAAAACCTAATTCGTGAAATGTGATACATGAAGCGAGTAGTATAGTTTGCTCAGTTTGACTAACCAACTTTCTGACGCAGTCTTCACAGCTTATTTTCTACATCTTTTTAACTTCCTTCATCATATCTTTTGGATCGCCCCATAATTGATGGTGTATACGAGCAGATAAACCTACTTGTTTGGGTTTGCGCTTATTTTGAAGCTACTAACATGTTTAATTTTTCAAAAATGTGGATATTGGATGACGATTGCAATGCTTTTGGATCTGGTGTGATATAGTACTTACTTGCTCTTAAAGAGGGGCAGCAGAAAGCAATATAAAAATGCCTCCGTCGGTGGTCAAGTCACAGTTCAACTTCGCAACAAATTGCCGACGGAGATGAAACATCGAGATGCATGATCTTTTGAATTATCCTTCAAAAATGCATTAGTTGGCTGTTCTATACTTCTAGATTATGAACAGTTGCATCAAGAATAACATACTATTGTAGCTTTCGAATATTGCGCATTTTGAGAATTTTGAGAAAAATTTAACTTTCTGATACAATAGTTAATACGTTTGCAGAAATGACAGATATAAATTTAATTCTGGATAAAACAAGGTTTCAGATAATTCATTATTTTTTTGGTCTGAAATAACGTTGGATTGGAAGGGGTCCTGATGCACCCATTTCTTGGCTAGTCAGAACAATATTGACTTTTGCTTCAGGGGTTTTATGGAGATGACGTATATTTTGTTGAAATAATCGGCGAACAACAACTGAGACATCGAATCATTAAAGGTGCAAATCGATTTTGTCAGAAGCCTATGATCTTACAAAAAATTGTTTTTTTCTTAAACAGTGCCGAATGTGAATTCAGCTGAATGGAGTACATTTTCAATAATTATTTTAGGAGTTAACATGCATTTGTACATATTTTTTGAACCTGCAAATAACACGAATATTCACTTATTATAATAACTTACTTTTTTACTCAAATTTTTCGCCGCATCTCGATAAAAACTGACTTTTCTGAAAAGTGCTACGAGATATTAAACCACTATATTGTATGTATGTATTGTATGTATGCATTGTATGTATGTATTGTATGTATGTATTAAATCAATGATAGTATGTAATTGTTAAAGCAACTGTTGTTAAAGCAAGTGTTAAACAGAAATTACTTTTTTATAAAAAGAGCACGCATCTGGAAGATAAGTTGTTTCCGAAAAAGAGGTAACAAAAATCAGAATAACGTATCAAACCGATGGTGCCACAACACTAATTAATTTGTAACGCATAGAAAAGTTTGGGGGGTTTCAGAGGTTCAGTACCCCCCTAAAATTCTCTTGGACTGAAGATCTTTTGTACGAAAAAAATGATCCTATGATAATAACGCCATGTTGAACAGTATATGAAATGTTCCAGGGGTTTTAAAAGTTCAATACCCGCCTAAAATTATTGTGGGCTGAACAGATGTCGTAGTTTTTTATAAAAAAGATATTGTAGCAATACAAATTTTCATTTTGTACTTTCCTAGGGCTGAAACTTTTTTATGTGCACACTTGTTTTGAGGTTATATGCAATCGAGGTATTTTTGACCTTAGAATATGTGGTTCAATTCATGTATTGATATTCAAAAGGTATGTTGACTCTAAATTTATTTTTTGACATGCAAGTAGTCATCTACACACGTCAATATCAGAACTGAATTAATGAATAATTGAAGGTATATAACATGTATTTCATGTTTTTAAATTTTCAAACGACTTTAATACTACTAATATAACTATAACAACGTATTGTTAATCACTTCAATAGAATGAATTCGTTTCAGATGTTTTTTCAAATCTCCTTTATACTTTGCCTTGTAAACGCATTGTGGACATTTGAATGTGGCCTCTTTCCCGCACACGATTTGATGTTGAACAAGGCCACTTTTTCTACTGTAGGTCCGATTGCACATGTAACATCGATGTTTGGCTGAAATCAAGTTGAAATGATTCATTGACAGACACTTTTTCCAGTGGGGATTTTATGACAGATCAAAAGTGCGTTATACATATGACATTAACGTTTTGAATTTGAGAAAATATACAACATTATTCATAATTAAATCTAAAATATTAATACAAAACGGGTTACTAAAAAAAACAGAAATCATATGTGAAGGAACAAACACAAGAACAGCCATAAGGAAATATATCCGCGCATAGCTATAGTTCTGGCAATAACTCCTCATGACATATGTAACAATCGCAGGACAAAAAATAAATAAAGGACTATATATACAGTGTGTCTCAATTCTCATGGAAATACCCCCGTATCTTCCGTAATATTCGAGGTAGAACGATGAAACTCTCAGGACTGATGGAACGGCAAAACATATAAGGGGTCAAAATGGGCTCAAAATTCCTTCAGATTCATGATCAGCACTACCAACTTACTACGTTTACACTTTTTTCCTGAAAAAATTTCAGCCCTGAAAAATCTGAATTTTTCTCATTTCTTATGGAAACACTCCCGTATTTTCCGTAATATTCGAGGTGGAACGATGAAACTCTCAGGACTAATGGAAATGCTCCAAATGCACCTACCACCTGAATGGGGTTGGCCAAAGTGATATACACTGTCCCCTAGTCGCGATGGAACACCCCATTTTTCC
>WOGN01002217.1:0-17183 GCA_015342105.1 Leptinotarsa texana
AAAAATTGAACGTATGCCTCATCATTTAATCAAGGAGGTAGAAAATGGGGCCCAATTAAATCATCCCCAATAACTCCGAGCCCCACGTTAAGAGAAAACTGTTCTTTATGGTTAGTTTCGATAATAGCGTGAGGGTTTTCATCAGCCCATATGTGGTAATTACGAAAATTAGTAATCTTGTTCTGAGAAAAACTACATTCGTCTGTGAATTATATCGTCTTCAAAAAGTCACAATTTCTTCTAATCATTTCCAGAATTCAATTGCAAAATTCAAGACGGTTCGGAAAGTCTCGCGGTAACAGTGCCTGTACTCGCTGCAGATGGCAAGGGTATAAGAGTTGTTCCTTTAAAATTCTAAATACCGTCACATGATCAACATTTAGCTGGAAAGCAATAAGAGTTGTTTCTTTAAAATTCTAAATACCGTTATATGATCAAGATTTAGCTGGAAAGCAATCTTTCTAGTATTGGTAGTACTGCTTCCTCAAACTGTGGTGGTTCTACTTTTCGATGGCAACCACAATCCTGCGTTCTTTTGCCGAACGAACCATATTCTCGTAATCGTTGATGAAGTCGAGCAAATATTTTATGCGAAGGATGCCTCCGTTGAGAATACATTTCAGCATATCTTCTAGAAGCTGCGACAGACCGTAAACGTGATGCATATCAACCATTTCCTCATTTTGAAAAGAGAAATGAAAATTTCTATGTTTTTTACCACTTTTATTTGTAACCAACGTTACCGCAGTTTCGTCCTATATGGACATTTTCAAACTTTTCAAACTTTAGAGTTTGAAAAGAGCAGACTACCCAGTTTGAAATCTAAAGTTCACAATGGAATTGGAAAACAATAACTCACTCCCTTTCCTGGACGTTCTCATCACAAAGTCCAACAATTCCTTCTCACACACTGTCTACCGAAAACCTACCCATACTAACCGCTACCTCAATGCCAAGTCCCATCATCATCCGGCCCAGCTGAATTCCGTTCTGAATTCCCTCATACATCGTTCTATAAGACTCACTGACAACCACAATAGATCCAGGGAACTACACGAACTCACAACTGCCCTTCACCAAAACGACTATCCCGTCTCCCAAATACAAAGATCCATCCAACGACAGCAAACACAAACCTCACCCCACGAGTTACCCGAGGAACAGACCAACCAGACAAAAGCTTTTCTCCCCTACATCCATGGAGTCACTGACAAAGTGAGCCGAATTCTGAAGAAACATAACGTAAAGACAGTATTCACTGCCAACAACCAAATCTCCACTATGTTAAGAACACCCAAGGACACAATACCCAATGAAGCACAGGGCATATACGAAATACCATGTTCAGACTGCCCCAGAACTTACATCGGCCAGACCAATAGAAGAATTTCCAACAGAGCCTATGAACATGAACTAGCGGTTCGAAAATCAGATCCAGCATCATCTCTCTTCAAACACCACCAGGAAACAGGCCACACAATAAGCTTCGAAAACACCAAGACCATTGCTATGGCAAAAAATCTTCAGACCAGGATAATTCGGGAAGCAATAGAAATTTAAAAACGTCCCAACTGCCTTAACAAGCGAGATGATTCTCAGAGACTACCACAAACATGGAGGACATTGATTGCACGCAAGATACCAGAAAATAACTCAGATACACGGTCAGGTAAACCAGTTACCTGCTACAATGACATAAATATGGGCTTCGAACAACAGAATGACCAGTACGAACGTAGAGTGGAACACAACACACATAGCACTAGTGACGAGACTTGGGGACAAGGGAGATTACGACCTCGTCCTCGAGTCATGTAAGTACAAGTGACTCTTGAGAATGGCTCCAAAGCAGGAGCCGAAACGTCGAAACGATGAAAATTACAGACGCGGTTCAACCCGCGTAGGTTTTATAAAATGACTAGATAACAACAATATATGGAGATTTTCAAAAAATCACAGAAAAATTTAGATACAGAAATACAATGAGGACACCCTGTCCATGTATTGAAACCCACAGAATCGACAGGAAACAAGTATAAAAGAGTGGGAAATTTAAATTTGAAAATTTGTTCACCAAAATTAATTGAAATTCGAAAAATAGATAACCGATATAGGTTATAAATAAATGTCAGATGAAATAAAATTGATATCTGTGATGAAAAATTGAAAAAGGTATAATAAACTAATTGTTATTATTTAGGAATGATGAAAAATTCAAAAATTATTGTTCTGTGTTGTTGGCCTGTGTACTTTACTCTTGTCTCGAATTCAAATATTTGAAGGCTTCTCGTATATTATGTGTATTATACTGCATTTTGTTGGTGTATGTTTAGTTTTAGGGGATGCACAAACTTTTATCAAGAATAACTTTTTGTCGAAAAACCCTTAATATGGTACTATGCCATTTGTCTTTTCACATGTTCATTTTTTCTCACATCTAGGGGTCTTGAAGTTTAGGTCTTTTAGGGAATAAGCCTTCAATATTTCTGAGTTATACTGTCTCACATTTTGTGTTTCTTAAATTTTTTCACATCATTCACTCTTGAAAATCTTGATAAACACAATTATATTCCAACCCAGTCATGCTTTTTGATAATGTTGATGATTAATTTCTTTTTTATCAAGAGATTTTCATCCCGAACTACTGTTTTCAAACTTTTTTTCAACGTACTTTGTTCGTTCAAAATTCTATTCTACACCACATTAAAAATTTCAGTAGTACGTCGAACGAAATTATGTTTTTGTGGTTGTGGTCAACATATTCCTCGAAGGCATTCACGAACTCAATCACATGGAGTTACAGAAAAAGTACACGCATTGTATGAAAACTATTACCACTTATCTCCACACCAAGAATTTGGAAATACATAACTTCGACAAAGAAAATAATTTCAAACTAGACAAAGGCGTTGTGCTGTATCTGCGGTTTCACGGATGCCGAATCTTCTAAAAGTACTCTGATGGAGTAGTCGCTTTGATGTAAATGATCTTGTGAAAACGAATAAAAAGTAAGATATCCTCGTGTATCAAATGAGCATAAAATATTCTAAGTAGAGTTCCTCTTTTTCCGGCAATTTGGTTTAGCAGTACCGTTTGAAATCATTACCTGTTGAGAATATCGTGAAATTGAAAACTTTCTCTTCTGTCCCATCAGTTACTTTTCTAAACTGATGTAATAACTAACATGAGAGGGCTAACTTTTTCATATCGCTTTCAATCGCCCATCTTGTCATTATGTATTGTCCATCTTGATCTGAATTCATCTTAAATTATGTTTTTTCATGCATACTGTCTGCCATTTTATAATTACTTGTTGTTATAATCATTTTGAGTAAGTACGACCTGTGCATCCATGACAGATACATTAAATGAAATTCATGGAACTATGTCGAAAATTTAGCTTTTCTAGGCCTGCATATTGCTTGGAATGGAAACAGCATTGTCTTTCGTTATTATCCAAGATAACTCCATTTTCTCATCAATTCAGATTTCTTAAAGAGCTCGATTAAAAGTCGAATATTATTAGCTAATAATTCACAAGTTGTTAGACAACGATATGGAATAAGTTTTTGTGATTTTTCTACTCTTTTGAACGACATGTTTTGTTGCTCAAAAGTGAGCTAAACTAGTTGTCAATACCTTCAAAAATAACTGAATATTGATAGTCCCTTATTCTTCATTATTTGAAATAATGGATTGAATAATAATAAGTTCAGTTGAATAGATATAAAGTGTTTTCCAAGATTCCTCTCGTTTTGGCTAATACAATCAATAATAAACTATCGGACAAAATCGAAGAATATATTAACCAACTCATTCAGTACAAATTTCAAAATGGGAAACAAATTTTGGATTTTTTTCCATCTTTTTACGAAATAATGTGGGAAACTACCAAAGTAAGAAAGAAAACAAATAATTTCAACATGAACTGTTTACGAAAATGTGTAGATCTTGCAAATAAGTGACTTTCAGACACGAATCGGAATAAAATGCTTTTTGTTTTTGTTGCAAAGCTCCCCTTACTTTGTCGGGGGTCGGTAATTTTTTCCTAAAACAAATTGAATGTACGGTTCTTTCAACTGTAAGTTTGCAGTCACATTGAGAATTATAATTTTCCATGTGAAACATTTATAGCCGCACGTAAAGTTGATTGCCGGCAAGGCGACGCAGGCCGTGGCGACAGGTCGCCATGTGCAAGCGACTGTGCGATCCTTTCTCTACTGGTTCAGCGTTACGCTATCTCTCTCGCTATACTCATGAGCTCGGATACCTATAGTGTAAACCGTTGTGTTTTCTACAGTATACATAAGCTGCGTTTCATTAAATGTATAATTTTCAAAAATAATTATAAATAAAATGTGTCTCACATTGATAATTTAGAAGGTGAAGCAGGGTTTTGTGACACATTCTTTTGAAGGTCCTGACAAATGCTTGACAACCATAGAATATAATGTCAATATCTTCAACTACTACGAAATGGCGGAACTTTTATTAATTGTGTGAATAAATTGACATTTAACTACATAATATGAGGTAAAAAACTTGAGGTCAGTTCAGAAGATGCTCGAAATGGTTGCCTTGAACACCTTGACATACGAACAGCTTACCCGATATTTCACACCGAACATTTTCGAATACAGTAACGTTAATATCGCTACAAATATTTATTATTCTCTGCCGTATATCTAATAGTGAAGCAGGTTGAGTTTGATACACCTTTTGCTTCAAATAGCCCCATAAAAAAGTCCAAAGGGGTGTCAAATCTGGCGAGCGGACTGGCCTTTCTGTAGGACCTCGACAGCCAATCCAACGACCGGGAAAAGTAGTATCCAAATAGTTTCCTACTTGTCTCGAATAATGTGGTGGTGAAATACAATATCCATATCGAATTCATTAGGATTCGCTTCGACGATTTCAGTGATGAGAGGATCAGCATTACTTTCCAGCATATTCAAATACAGTTCTTCTGTTGGATTTTGATCAATAAATAGAGGTCCTACAATATGGTTTCCCAATATTCCTGCCCAAAATTTTTTCTGGATATTGGGTTTGCGTTTCCTGGAAAACGTGAGTGTTGCCGTTTAAAAAAATGTACATTCGTCACTAAAACAAATATTGTGGAGATAGGTAGGATGCCTTGCAATGGTTTCTGTCATGATTTCGCAGAATTCTGTTTTTCGAAGGGTCATCTTCAAGTTCCCTCAATTATTTTCGACAGATAGGACGATTCGGAAAACAATCATTGAAAATCCTTTAAGTCTCGTGAAAGTTAGGCGTCGCACCGTAAATAAAAATCGATTCAATTTTTTCCTCCAATCGACGAGAATTGACCATTTTAGAGATGGTTGACGTGGTACCTTTCTATTAGTTAAACCAAAAAACTAATTGGGAGTATTCTAATTGAACAATGATATTCATTGTCGTACGTTTTATATATAAGAAATAACTTAACAAACCTTATCGGGTTGTTGGAATTGCCATATGGCAGATAAAAAGGAATATTTCTAGAAATATCGATATTAATGTGTTTATTAAATGTTCCGGCATTTTGTAGTAGGTGAAGATATTGACTTCATATTATAGGGCTGTGAAGTATTCGTCAGGAGATGGCGTTTCAGGAGATGAAAGTTTCATCTGTCAATTTCACTTCAAAATAAAGTATTCATGCATTATTTTCATTATCCCAAATTTCAATTTTTTGAGTTGACCCGTTCAAGAAATTAAAGGGGACGGACATTAAAGAAATGCACTGTATAATATTTTTAAATCAATTATTAATTAATTAATTAATTAATTTCATTCTTATGAAAAATTATGCACTAAGATACTTACTTGTTCGAAGAATAAACTTCATAAAGACTGACAAAATTGTATTTCAAAATCAACTGATAGCGAGTAGCTATCTTCTTACTTGTTATCAACAGGAACGTCAAAAAATTGAATAATTAATTAATTTTCTGATAATGGTGGAATGTATATTATTGAATTTAACATCTTTTGTAATATATTGCATTAACTAGCTAAGATTCTTGACTATATTAAAGCCACATTAAAAATTTTTCATGTATATTTTAATTACATATTTTTCATAAATATTTCATTACCAACCATCACCACAGGGGTCACAAAATATTATCATTGATGTTTCACATTTGCCAGGTCACAATTTTTTTTCTTCATTAACAGAAAAATCACTTTTGCTCGTTCTTTTTACTGACGTGGACTCTAAGTACTAATTACGACGCAAGGGCTTTATCATTAATTCTTTAAACGAAAGTTAGTTTTTCATCAAGTTTCTTTGAGTATTTTCATTTTACACAATCTTAAAAATGAGAAAATTGTGATGGAGAAATTTATACCGTGTGAAAGTGGAAACTATTCAGTTTTCCTCAATAAGCGATAATTAACCTTATTAAAGCACTATTAGATTGGATAGAACCATCCTCATATTCCACCTCTACTGAAAACTGATTTATCCATTCAATTATCTACCTATTTAGTACTAACAGATTCATTTATTTGACTTCAATGATTCAATTTCTACTATCAACCTCTACCAACCACCTCTCTTTTTTAACTATTCCCACCGTTCACCCTTGATTAACCTCCTACCAAAAGTTACTTAATTGAATTATTCTTTTCGTCGGAATTTTTTAAATCCACTCCACCGAGTGATTTGATTTCGATCCGCCTTAACGGTTCCACTGATTAAATCTATAATCTATGCCACCCCAGCGAGACCTTCTGGAATTAAATTCTACCGGAAGTTGCCGATCGGAAAACAATTGACGAACAGTTCTAATCGACAGAAGCCGAAGAGGTGCAATTCATCAAGTAGATAATTGACTTCGGTAAAGTGTTTTAATTAGGTATTGCCGAGGTCGAATCGAAAACGAATTCTAAGGTGAAGGGGATGGGGAAACGATTACGCTAAAGAATCTTGTACGATATTGAAAATGATTTTTACACGCTATATATTAGCTTTTCCTGTATGCATGTATGTATCTATGTTTGTTTGAAACTCTCCCTTTCATTTCATATCGGGATCTGTATTTGATAGAATTATCGATATTGTTGCTTGATCTATTCGGGGGCAGATGTCGCTCTACGTAACCTCCTCGATATAATTCGAACTCACTTTACATGAATTGTTTCATTTGAAGAAAGTATTTTTTTACATGGTTACCCTTCGATAAATATCTCTCTTTAAACGGAATTTACTGTAAAAGTAAGTAGTCTAGTTGAATTATGGCGAAAAGTGAAATAATGATCGAAAAAATACGTATAATGGCTCATTCAATACGGAATGGTATCTAGAAAAATGTGCTGAAACCGTTTTTCATCACATAAAAACAAATTACGGTGTGAAACCTATAAAGAATTAGGGAATAAAAAAATCTTGAAGAAGAGGAAATTCACAATTTACAAAAAAAGACCTATCTCCCGAAACTCTATCTTTATTATACAATAAAATTTCAATATGACTCCAAAAATAGGCGTCCGTGGGTAAATTGAAGTACATTATTCAATAAGCTAGGTAATTATCAATATTTTACTTGACTTGCGTCTTCATTGAAGACAAAATTATTTTTAAAAAAGCATTTACATTGATTACAGATTGACTCGATAAACATTTCCTCAAAGGTATGTTATCATATTGGAGTCTATATATATTGCTGGAAGTAAAAAATTTCAAAAAATGTCAAAAACGCGTTATTTTCATGAACAAATGTAAATACCAATTGATTAATAATTGTCACAGAATTATGAAAATAAATTCGATGATTATTTTCATCTCTTCAATAGTTTCAAAGTTATATTAATCTTTTAGTTTACAAATCTTTTGTAGCACAAAATTCTTCAAAGTAGGTACAATGAAAAATTTTAAAAAAATCTTCGAAAATTTGAAATGTATGATTGTTTGTGATTATTACTAGTTTGAAAAAAAAAATATCGCGGTTGGGAATTTGTTTATAACTTGTTTTGTTAATAAACACCGAAATCATTAATTAATAAAAATATTCATATTAATTTGTAAAAGAATGTGAAGAATAATTTCAAAAATATAAAACAATTCAAACCAGAAACATTTATTTGAACATTTGAAATATAAAAAAATATTATAACCAATAAAAACTAAGAATCAGCAAACTAGATATTTCTTTTGAAAAAATACTCACATAGTCTATTTGTTTGTGAACAATTTATAAACATTTGGCGCTAAAAAAATTTTGTTCAACCTACTGAATGTCTTTATTTAGTACAAAAAAGAAAATATGATAATAAATATAAAAAAAAATCATAACAATACGTTGATCATTTATTTTTTGATACTATAAAAATTACCATAATCAAAATGTTAACTTTTATGATGTGATCTTATTAAGTAGGTAAGTATGAAAAGAGCTCCATGAACCGAAACATTTTTGAAAAATTATTTATACATTTTTGTGGTCTTCAATGAAGACGCAAGTCAATCAAAATATTTTTATTTGATAATTACTTAGCTTTATAAATAATTCACTATGTGATTTTTTCCAACGAGAATCAATTTTTTATAGTATTCAAAATACACCCACCCTAATTTTTATAAATTTTTGGATTGATATTCATTTCAATAGTTGAAAAAAATTATTTAATATGACGTACTCGATTTAGATGCCACGTCGATATCCCCAAATTCATCCGTGGATGTTTATTTTCAGCGTTAAATCACAATTATAAATGATAGAGATGATAGAAAGATCCTCTTTACTGATTTTTTTCAATTTCTCAATTCTTTATAGTTTTTGAAATATCTTAGACATCTCAATTTGTCTATAACTTACGGTTTCACCACATTCTTCTAGATATTCCGTATCGATTAAGCCACCACAAGTATTTTTTCGACCATTATATCTCTATTTCCCACCATTTTCAACTTGTTGACTGGACTATATGCCCATGTTACCATTTTCGAACGATTTCATGGAATTCTTCAGCAATTCGTGATTATTCTGAGGTGGAGGCGCTGAAAACAAATTCGTTCAAGAACTTGGTAATATTACAATTATTTCTACATTATCGATCCACAATCGATGATCAATGATGATTGGTTTTTGGTTTTTGTGGTCAATTATTCGAAATGCTGACGTTGTGGGAAACGAATCAGTGGTTTCAAAAACCTATCAAATGATATATCAAATGATTGAATCAGGTGAGGGCATCTTACAATATATGGGTACTTGAAAATAATAATTTTGCCGAAGTCGAAGGTAAATCTTTCAAAAGATTATATTTGTAAATGTTGAAGAAGTTTACCAAAAGATGAGTACCAATTTACAACGACTACCATTCATACTGAATATTCTTCATTTGTTTGTTTTTCAAATTCAATTTTTTATTTATAAAACTGAAAGAGAACCCATAAAGATTTCTATAAAAGGGAGAACGATAATATAAAAAATATCAACATTTTGGAAAGATAAAGTTTGATTATCGAGTAAATCAGGTTTCTTCAATCTAACAAAGATAATCGGACACCCATAGTTTTTTACCTAATAATAATGAACAAAGTAACTGTAAAGGTTTTACTAGGATAAATTATCTTGATATCGATTTGAGCTTTCTGGGTCTTTCAGTTTTATCATCTTCGCTTATGGGTATACTTTCAGTGGTATTATATATTTTTTTCTATCATCACGATCTGCTGTCGTATTCAAATTTTTCATAAGGAATCTAAGAAATTAATAAAATCATACATTAACTGATTGATAAACTGGACTATACATCGTATGAAACATTTATGTTTCTTTTATTATAAGGACAAACTGAAAAATCACTCTGTGTCTGTGTCCAAACATTTTCCGCACAAGGACTGTTGAAGAATGATACAATGTAAGACTAATGGTTTTGAACCACCATCATTTTCTACAGCCTTTAACACAAGTGCAACTACTCCTTCTTTATTTTTACCATACATATGTTTGCCTCCATCAGTTGTTAAAAATATCTGCCCCAGTTGTCGTGCCGTGAATACTATCAATAGCAAGAAGTTCTTCATACACTTCATAGCTTTTATCTACTCTGCGAATAAAAATCAACACCTGATCAGTATCTGAAACATCCGTTGACTCATTCAATGCTAGAGAAAACCACTCATGATGTCCATTTTCGTCAGACAGTTGTGATTATACATTTTCTGCGATGTCTTGCACTCTCCGAGCCACTTTTGAATAAATTTACCTTTTCGGGGCATATTTCTTCGCTACTGCAATCAACCATTCTTTTATCATTTCTCCATCGGTGAAGGGTTTGCCACGTTTTCCAATTTCAAGAGCCACACGAAAGCTGGCGCGAGTTGCAAACTCTTGTTCAGTATTCGATTTGGTAAACAAAGATTGCTGCGATTTGAGTCCGCGTTTCAAAGCTTCAAAGTTTTCCTTCTGTGAACTTCCTGTACACTTGGAGTAACTTTGAAGATGTTTCGATTCATAGTGTCGTTTGCTGTTATAGTCTTTAAGAACAGCTATGGTTTCACTACAAATTAAACATAGCGCCTTATTACTGGACTCAGTCACAAAATACTGGAAGTTTTCACTTTCTTCTGGCTCATTTAACCTTTTTCATGACTACGATTTTCAACGGAAACTGAATTAGGCTTTCTGGGAAATTCCAGGGGTGAAGAATGTCTTGAGTCTGAACTTTCATCACCATTGTTGGAATCATGCCCATCACTGACATTTGGGTTTTCACCATTAACTTGTTCGGCGTCACTGTTATCTGGAGCTGAAGGATCGTTTTCATCGTGATTGTGAAATTTGGTGAGGCGAATAATGGTTGGAGTATATTAGTCGACTACCACTGAATAAGAAGGTCCTTCAATAGGATCACAGTTTTTATTAGCAGTATCACGATCAGTCCCACCTGTAGGGTACCCTTCACCATCGACAACATCTGAATCGAACACTCCATCCGTGTTTTTAAAAAATTCTGTTTGTTGTACGAGGTCTTCAAATAATGGGTTTACATTTGAAGCAGTAGTGGTTGGCAGAGTCTGAATTTTTGGAAAGACGTCATCGCTGTTGGAGAAAACAGAAATTTTATCTGAAGATAAGGACTCTGGAGGTCAGTGATGGCTCGTGTATTGGACAACAGAGGGGGCTAAAGTCATGAAGACTATATACAAACAGAAAAGCCCGCCGGAGGTGTGAAAATTTTTTAGGGTACCGCACCTATTTGAAGCAAAATACGTAATATTTGCATAAATGCCAACAAAATTTGTTCATTGCCGAGAATTATACGTATAAAACCGACCATTAAAAAAACAAAAACGAAAAAAAAGGGTTTTCTTTTTGAGTTATCTAATAAAAATGAACTTTTCTCAGTCGATAAATAATAATAATTTCCTCTTCTAATATAACAGTTTTGTTAAAAGGTGCTACAAATATTTTATAAGCACAAGTACTCAATAATGTTTATAAAAACAGGTCTGAACGTAAATTTTATTGCCCAGCAAAAATAAACGGGGAGGTGAGAGTCGTATCTTGCCAGGAAAGGAAGGCTGGGGTAGGAAGGAAGGTTAAATCTGGTTTGTTTAACCACCCGCAAACCACTTTCCATCGGCGGTCGTTCAAGTTCAATGTAGTCCAAACATCGATATGTCTTTTTAAATTCAATCGATTTTCCCCAACCTAATTATTAAAAGAAATTATGGCCTCTTCTTAATCTATATCTGCTGTTGCTATATTTGTTTGCTGAACAATTTCAATATAGAAGATGAAAATATATGCTCCTTAGATTTAAAACGTCTTTTTGTAGAACGAGGTAAATTTTTTAAATCGGATTATCCTATTTTAGGTTTGTACTGAAAATAAAACCCAGAGCCAACAAAAAAGTTTTACTCTTTTAATGGAGCCGGTTAACCAATCGCATTTATTGTGAAATTCATCATCATAAGATGAAGACTTAAAATTATTTGTCAGCAACCAATCGACTGCACCGTCAGATTTTTTAATTCCATCCAACTTATCCATAATAAATGAAAAAAAAAACTTACCAAAAAGTGAAAACATCCTGAAATTGGAAAAAAAAAAGAATTCAAAACACATTAAAAATATTACCAAAAAGCACTTCTATAATACAATACTGCCTGTTTTATACACAAATAACAAATATTATCAAGAAATACTGGAACGATTTACCGAAATATATTTCAGCCCCGGTCCATCATGACATCCCGTTCGAATAATTAAATCAAAAACAGACGCAGTCTTAGACTTACGAAGACCAACTGAGGGCTAGCCTCCTCTAACGCTATAATTTCTGCAACTAAAATTACAAATCGGAACGTATGTCGCTGACTAGATCGGTCTCGCGGAGCTTGTGTTTTTCAAAGCGTTCGGAAGCTTGGCTCTCTTGTAACGTATCAACGTATGGCGTTTATTATTTCGGGTTAATGATTTCTTTGTTATTCGTTCGTGGGTGGGCGGTGCGTTTGAAGTTTGTTAATGCGGGATACAGTGTGGTACGTACGACGTAGTGAGTGATAGTGTTTTTTCGGGCATATTACGTATTTATATTAAAAATTAATGGTGAAGTAATGATACCCAAGCATTTTTAGAAAAAAATTATCATTATCATTTGTCAATATCTTTTAATTTATTGCGATGAATAGCCACAAATTTTTTGGGGAGGCTAAGCATTCCTTACCTCCTCTGACGAGCCGCCGCTGCTGGAGGTGGAAGTTGGATGTATCCACTACAATTCGTTCTCGAACAAGAGGCGTTTTCTGTTCAAGGAGGCCTGATATTTTTGCTGCTCGTGTGTTGAGATTCATTCTGAAAAATCGTCAATAGTGCAATATTTAGACTTGGCTGAATGAAAAGCTGCTTTTTCAATCACCAATAGTGTGACATTTCGACTTACCGGGATGAAAATCTGCTTTTTCAATCACCAATAGAGTTACAACTAGGAATAACGCATCGAAAATTAGGAACTTTAGTCATCAAGAACGTTACAACTGAAAATAACACATCAACTGAGCAAATCGATAAGCGTTATTTCATCGAGATCTATGTCACAACTGAAAATGTGGCTCTGTAGACGAGTGGTGAGGATAGGAAGTGAATCGTTTACACCGATTCAACTACTATCTGGCGGCCACTGAATTCCCTCAAGTAAGAATAGTTTTTGAGATTGATAGAGTCTTTTTTATGAATCCAGCGATACCAATAACTCAAAATCATCATATTTTGAGTTGTTACTCTATTGAACCAAGGGTGCGATATACAGAAGATTGAAATTCACTTTTGTCAGAACATCATATCAAAGATCGTGAATGACACCTGAAAATTTAATTTTTTGTTATGACGAATCAGTACAGAACTAGGTTTATTAATGATCACAACAGCTGCAAACTAAGAATAAATGAGAGCAAAAAACTCCTCAATCAGAGAACTGGGAATAAACTGCTTGCCAATTCCAACGAGTCTAGATTCTCATGGTCGGTAGCTGAAGCAGCATCAACAGCTACATAAATACTACAATCAGATGTAGACGGTTCACACACGAGGATAAAATAATGACATCATCAATTTGTAATGCAAACAAAATAGAATACAAGTTTTCATAAAAAATCTTCACCAAAGGAACTCTCACTAATATATTGAGTGGCATCCAAATGAACTCTAATTTGAATAATAACGTATTCAACATCAATAAAAATACCACATCTTGATTTCTAGTGCAATTACCTTGTCTGAGGAAAATGAAGTGAAATAGAAAAATGATGTCACGACCGGAGTATCAGATACAATATATCTTAGGAAGCCCAACATTGCAGGTCATGCTACATACATGCTACTTCACGTTAAAGAGAATCTCCAAACCGTGGAAGCAGCCAGTTTGTTTTACTTGAAGTAGTAAACCTGAAAAAAACACTACTTTGAAGAATCTGCCAGGAAGACGCATTCAGAGAGATGTTACAGTATGTCATCGAGGGTGTGTCAATTCTGCAATCAATAGTTTATCGAAGAAGAGAAAAAAAATCGTTTGAGGAAAGGAACTGAAGATGAATTTTCTGTTTTTTTTTTGTGAATAAGGAGAAACTAATTCCTATTTTCGATGTGCCATACCTTTTTCGAATGTAATGCGGAACAACTTGGGGTCCAAAGATTTATATTTTCAAGACAAAAGCAAACAGAGTATAGCGAAGTATAAATTCATTCGAAGAAAATCGTATTTGCCTTGAAATCAAAAGATCTGCATGTAGCTAATCAAAGATCAGACGGTTTGAAGATTCTCTTCAACGTGAAGTAGCATGTATGTAGCATGACCTGCAATATTGGGCTTCCTAAGATATCTTGTATCTGTGGCTTCATGTTGCATTCAATTTTTTAACCACCAGGTTGGTTGCCCAAAGAAACTTGTCTCCTTTTTCGATATGAAAATTTCAAAAAAGGGTTTCTATAACCAACATATTATTAAGGATATAACCGTTAGGTCACAGGATATAAAAATTGATTATATCTACCCTTGCGTAAATAAAACCAGTGTAAAGAATAATTGAATCATTCTGAGAATTGTATGATTAATATTCATTTGATCTCAATGATCGAATTTTTAATTCGAATGATAAATCACTCGGATATGGAAAATACCGAGTGTACCACGTTATTGAAGAAATAATGTCAGAGAAAATGTTTCATCTGTGTGACAATTCACTGCGCTACTTTCGATTTTGGCAACAAGATAAGAATATCTGGCAACGTTTCGAGACGTATACTCACATATAGCACTTATTGAAGATCAGCGTCTACTGTGACTTAATGTATTTCAATGCTATCTGAATTTGGCACGATTTTAAATTTTTTGGTTTCTATGTTAATATTGTCAATTCATGACTTATTTACATCTCTGGAAAGAAGTTTCATAATTCGTAATACGAAACAGTTGTTTCCTCTGTAGAACAGCGCCAAAATGAAAAGTTACGTAGTGGACAGTCACATGGACAAATTCCTCATTGAATCATACTTCTAGCATTACACTTAGTGCTTTCTATATTTAAATTCTAAAGGAAATGTTCACCAAGGACATGGGAGAAATTATGACAGTTGAAGTTACGATTGGAAGATGTCTCCATCGAATTAAAAACCGACCTGTTTCTGCATTTGTTTTCAATAACTAATGAGTCGTTGTTTCTATAGCGCATTTGTTCGATAACTCTGAAAAGGTTCAGAATTGTTTTTCCTTTGTGGTTTTCTTCATTATCACTGCCGGAAAATTTCAAAACATTCATTGAAATACTCAAAGTCATAAAATGAAACGAAACAAAATGAATTTGTGAGTACTGAACCGCATTCATAATTTCGTAATTGATTATAATAAATATTCATTGATTACTCCAGGCAATAATCGTTATGTTATTTCCATATAAAACAAAAATTCGTCTTACATTCTAGACCAATCCCATTCACCTTGGAAAAAAGAAAAGTCATTGTATGTAACTAGTTCATTATTAATATAAATACTAGTTCATGTAAATGGATTGATCAAAAATTTTCGAAAAATCTCACAGATAATTGGCAATGAAATAGTTATTTTCCTCAGTTTCCCAACGTATCATTAATTGCATGTCGAATTTGTCACGTCATAATGTTTGTAGTTTGAGTGGTGGGCAAAACTAGAAGCTTTCGTTGCGAAATGTTGTGAAGAGTTTGCCAAATTGGACACTTTCAAAGGAAAACTCGTCTTTTCAAACTAGATGGATGAAACTTGATGGCTGTGTCTCAGGGTCGCACTTAATGACAAACTCAATGTAGGATACCGCATATCGATATTTATCATCTGGATTGCATCATGTTTTTCGGAAATATTTTTTTTTGAATAGTTGCTGTATTTTTTCTCTTTCATAAATTTCTTGTTTCTACTAAAACATTTTTGAAGCACTTTTCACGTAGAATTCAATGGTGTGAAAAAATTATTTTTTCAAATGAGATATCAATATTTATTGATGAAAAAAGTGTTTTTCACCGTGAAAATAAGAGAGACTCGCAGAATTTGCATTTCGGCCAGTTTTCATCGAAATAAGAAAAATATTTGCATTTGAAAAACTTTTCTGATAACTGTCATATTTTGAAATAAGTTCGTCAAATTCAGGAGGTGAAAAAATCATTCATTTCAAGTGGACCAGTTCAATTAAAAGCTAAGTAATATATCTTTTATATATAAAACACATATTTTGCTCATTTTAAACCGTAGTTGTATATCATTTATTTCAATGACTGCTAACGATGGCCTTTCTTTTGATAACAAATTGTGTAAAATTTTTGAAAAATCCTCTAAAGCAACGAAAGGTATCAAAATTCGTAATGGTAGAGTTCATAAAATTTCTAATAAAATTCTCTTTGAATGAATCAGCTTTCAAACGAGCTCTCGATTCTGTTCTGTTGCCTAATTCTAATAAAGATACGTCATTCAATACTACGTTTCATGAAAAATTGTCCTCATTGAAACGATCCAGTCACATTGTAAAAAGGATTCCCAAATCTGCAAGAGATTGCTCTGCCTCTGCCCTGTGCGACATTATAGAAGAATGTTTACATACAAACTCTCCAACGAGCTGAAAAACCTTGTTAACTTTCCCTTATACTTTGTTCTCCATCCCACATGCCAAAGAACTCCCGTAGATCTTCTCTCGCATCTCTTATAAAGAAAAACATCAAACTTCCTAATTCCAAGACTAATGTCATTCCATCTCAGATCGATGAAAGGAAATATAACCAGAACTTTTCTAAGCTTGTTTTGAGTAAAATAGCTGATGGTGACATTAGGTCAGCTATCAGAATCTTGAGCTCATGTGATACGTTGGTCAAATATGATGAATCCACACTTTCGGTTCTCCGATCAAAACACCCTCGATCAGATTCCTCTATATATTCTCTGGATTTGCAACTACCACACAACTACCACAATCAAATCTTTTCGTTCTGGTCCTGCTGGTGGTTTGGATTCTTTCCGCCCTAGTCATATGCAAGACCTCATTAGTCACATCTCTGGAAATTCAGGACAGAAACTTTTTTCTTCTGTTACAAAATTATGTATTTTCATTGGTAGGATTTCTCCAGAAATTTGTCCTATACTTTTTGGCGCTTCGCTGTGTGCTCTTCGGAAAAAGGATGGAGGAGTAAGACCGATTGCCGTCG
>WOGN01002218.1:0-14701 GCA_015342105.1 Leptinotarsa texana
GATTAATTCGAGTTTCACTCTAGAATACGAATTGGATAGGGAAGTGATGCCCCCTAATGAATATATTTTTATAACTGAAGAAATAATATACATAAAAACATAAAAGGAAAAATTGAAATACCTACGGCGAATCTATTATGGAGAAGAGAAGAAAACATGCTATTTACTCAGTTATACATTTCAGAATACAAAGTTTAACCTATTTTTTCCAAGTTCACTTCACTTCTTATGAATGTAACCTTATCGTTGGCGTTCAGATATATTTTTCTGGAACCCGTTCATATTTGCTTCATTCCAAACTTGGCGACGGCTTCGTTGAGAAGTTCAATCCTTGTTTTCGCTAGGTCTTCACGGATTATTATTCCTGAGCCCTTCAGAAGTTTCTTTTTTGAATAAATTTGTTGCTTCATATCATTGTTTATTACTTTGAAATAATTTTCTCTAGATTTGTTGCCCTTTTTTCTTCCAATCCTATAGCAAATCATTATTTAATTCGGGGTGACGTTCATATTTATTTTGGAGTTTATCATTTTTATGATTCCATCTCCAGTATCTTCTTTATTTTTCTCATTCATGTTGAATATTCTCAAACAATTCGAACGACTTGCTTGATCCAATCTATCAACATCCTCCATCATTTTTGTATTCTGAAAATTTCCCTGTCTTGATGCTTTTTCTAATGACTTGGTTTTATTTTCGTGTTGTTGCTGTGTTTCTTTCAATTCATCTCTCAGCTACGCCTCTAAATTTTCCAAGGAAACTATTTTGCTCTCTAATGTTTTTATAACGGCAGCGGCTACGTTGTTTGTGATAGTTTTTACGAATGTTCCCGATTTCATACATTTACTTACAGCTTGAGAAATTGTGTTTTCAATCTCCACTCTCGCTTCTCGTATTATAAACTTTGTGGAAACTGTGGTTATTCAAACAATATATGTTTATCTATCAGTTCGGTCGAAATTTGAGAATTCCTACAGTTATTTCAATTTAGTTTTTCAATAATTTATGGGGAGCCCACTTTTATCACGACTTACTCTACGTATACCATAGGCGAACCCAATGAATTCAAGATATTGCCAGAATATTCTGTGACACGACTAGCGTCAAACCTAAACTAGTCCGTTTCGCCTTGGACCAGATTGAATGCCAGAACTACAGTGAAGAATGACTATATGAAGATTATAATAGCGGTCTGTTAGATTGAAGTATTTATCTATTTCGAATCTTCGTAAGAGTTTGGTGCTTCTGTCAAAGGTTGAGTCATGTTTAAAGATCATCAGTGTTGTATTTCATCAGTTCGGAGTTCCATTGTCTAATCTATTATAAATGGATTTGAAAACCCTGAAAGAAACAATTACAAAATTAATAAGATTAACCGGAAATAACAATTTTATTAAACAAAAACTGAATTTACAAAAAATTAACATACAAGCTACGACCAAACAAATAAAATCAAAATATTATTAAAAGCTGAAAAATAAAGATTAAAAATTATTATTAGCAGAAATGAAAAACAAATTGAAAAAATTAAAGAGGTTTCAAACCAAGTTATCTCACGACATTTCGATTGTTAGTATCCACAATCGTCTTTGGGTGATAACAGTTATTAGTTATCAGTAACACGAACTAGGAATCCAGTAGAACGTCAATATGGCGTGTGGAAAAGGAGGTTTCCTGTTTAGCATTAGGTTCCGACTTGAATTAGAAACTGCACAAACAGTCATTGTTGCTGTAGAAGTGTTGCATAATATTTCCAGAGATGAAGGAGAACAAGAACCACCCTTGGATAAAGAAGTCAATTTAGCTGATATAAATTATGTTGAAGACATTGAAGCTGATGCTCCAATGCTAGAGAGAAATGTTATTAAATGAATATTTTTCAGCTTTATTTCGAGAAATACGAGATATATAAAGATATTATATTTCAATAAAAATTACAAACAGTAAATCCAATTTGAAAAATAATGTATTTTATTTATATTTATCTGACGATGAGAAAAAATTCAGGTTAAAAATATAAGGGTATGATGGAAAATTAAATTGTTTTGAATTTCATGAGAACAACACTTGGGAAGTGCATATCAGGAAATTATAAAAAAATAACATATGAATTATTTTTATGGTAATGAATAAATTTTCTGTCAGAACATTACATTCAGTTAGGAAAAATCATATTCATGTCATGAATACCTATGAAAATGAAGTAAATGAAGTAGAAGAACTTCTAATATCTATAAAATAAACAAGGAAACATTTATAAGTATCACAAGTTCACTTTGGAATCGATAGCATTAAACTAAATATTTAATTTGTCTTTTCAAATTCATATTTTAGCAGACCTACTTTCAACTCTTGCTCTTTGGTTTTCAATTGCAGAAATTTAATTTTTTCGCTGTGTTCTTTCCTATTTTGATCCAGCATTTCTTCTGCAACTACTTCAATTTTTTTTCATCCAGCAACTCAAATTTGGCTCAAGTCGAGGACACACAATTTATCAATGAGATATGCTCCTCTGAATGTTTTTCAGGTACTTGAAATATTTTCGCATGCACTTCAAAAACATTAAATACAACAAGAACAAAAAACATTACTTGATCGTAAATATTATAATTAAATTATGAAAAGTAAACTACTAATTTTTTGAAGATATCTGGCAATTTAAGGCGGCCAATTTCATTCTGATACTATTTTATAAAATTACATATTCTACATCAATCTGAAAAAAGTCACTTTTGGCTGCTCCTGCATGCTTATAAATCTCTTCTTCATTAATGTTTGGAGTTTTCCCATAAGAATGGTCAGTGACGTAGTCAAAATCTGATTTTTTTTTGTCTGCCATTGTTATAGTACTTATATCACATTCAGTTTCTATAACAATTCCATCTTCATTGACGGAGTTTTCATGCGGTTTCAATATAGGATTGATACGTGTGTTTTCAACAGTCTATCATTTGGTGGAGTCCAAATATATCTTCAGTTTGAGTTTGCTGAACTTGGATATCTTAGTATCTTCATAAGAGAGTCCCGATATACCTGGGAGACATAAATAGAGAAAAATTATTAAGGTGTATTACTTGATACAATAATCCCAAGTATTTTCAAATAACACTTGTACCTACCAGCCACACCATCTGAATTAAAAGCATTTTGAAGGCCTTGAATACTGAAACTGATTGTTTCTGCCAATACTTTCTCCTCATCCGTTTTTGGAGTTGGCAGACAAATGTATGTTCCTCGTCCTGTTCCCGTCACATATTTGTGATGTTGGTGAAATATTTTCTTCAACTTTTTCTTTATGGCCTCATATTTTGTTCTCAATTGCTTGACAGTTCTAGGCTACAAAATAGTAACTGTTTGAACTTCAGTAAGAAGTTTCATTGTCACTTACAGGTCCTGATGTAGAGAAGCTAATATCAATTTCTACTCTTTTTCAGGCCTCTTTTTTCTCCTTTCATGTGACGGCATCAGCTTTTTTGCACTCAATGACAAATTTATAGGAATTTGCAATTTTTATTAGGAGTGATTTGTCATTTTTGAAAACAAATCCTCTAATAGAAACTAGCTCCTGAAATGGTCACTGATGCCAACCGTAATCAACTAACAGTCATGATAAACGATTTGACAAGTAACTGCACCTTTGAGTATCAGCTAAGCTTAATTTGGAGGTAGTTAACACGAGCATTCAACTACGTATTTATAAACCGGCCCTTAGTTAGTCAGTTAGTTTGGCTGATATTTGGCAATACATACAGCTTTGCACGTAAGTATTTCACAAATTTTCAAACTACGATCAGGATCATCCCCATTCAGTTTCTGATCTAATTGAATTCAATATGGATGATATTTATCTCATTAGTTCCAACTTCCTTTGTCGAATGTGATATTAATTGGTTTGAAATCCCTGAAAGAATGTATAAAAAAATTAAAAAGATTAGCTGAAAAATAACAATTATATTAAACAGAAATCTGAAATTACAATGAGATAAAATAGAAGTAACAATAAAAAAAAATAACTATTACACGAGATGAAAATAAAAATTATTAATAAGAAATGAAAGTTGAAAATTGTTGATACTAAAAATCGAACGTCGTGAAGTAACTTAGCTTGGAATCTTTCAATTTTTAACTTTAATTTCCTATTAATACTTTTTAATTTTCATCTCGTGTTGATAGTTCAATTTTTTGAATTTTTGATTATTGCTTATATTTTGATTAATTGTAATTTCAGTTTTTTTTGTCTAATATAATTGTTATTTTTCAGCAAACCTTTTTAATGTTTTATAGATTCTTGTAGGGATTTCAAATCAATGAAATACACCACGAAACATTGTCAACCACCTTCAAAGAGACGGTGATATTTATGTTCAGAATTTTTGATACAAAAGTTTTATTTATATCATTTTCACCAGCTAGTTCTCTTGTTGGTTTCTGTGTTTTTTTTAAGTTCAATATCCAATGTCTTATCGTCATTCATTATTGATTTTTCAGGTTTGAGAAATTGTTGACAGTTCCAAATTCATGGAGTTTATGTTCTGTTCTACCACCGTTACATATGACTGTCACGAAAAGGTCCAATGTTACTTTTTTGACAAGGTAACTAATAGACTTGTCGAACATGACAGGTTTTTAATGAACGACTGGTTGTTTGTATGGAGTGAAATTACTACTCAAGATCAAAATTAAAAAATCGGGAAGTGAATAGAGAATATAAAATCCCTTTTAATGCGGTATCAGACGCTATTATTATTATTTTTAAAGGGGTAGCTATTACGCCTAAGGTGTTGAAGGATCATTCGTAAATGTCATTGAGAAAGTGTATTCTCATATATAAAAATTATTCTGTTTTAGGATTTTTCAATTGCATTCATAGTTACATTGAAAATCAATTTATCCGTTTGTTACTTCAGGATCTCACTGTAAATAATGATCTACTGACATCATGACATAAATATATTATCGCGTATTTCACAAACAAAACGCTCGAAAATTACTATGAAATGAAATCATCATAATATGTAAAACTGAATTCAATAATGCGTTAGCTGGATACGGATAGCTACAATTTCCATTATCTGCCTCGAAGCTTATTCTAGTGGAACGCATAACAATAATTGTGAACGAACTTCCTGTGGTCATGAATATAATCGGATTTTTCTCGATTTTGTTGCCTACTGGTTTGCTCCAACCAGGCTATTCAATTTCTTGGCTACTATTCTGAATATTGGTGGAATCAGACGACCCACTCACATTTTTTTATATACAACTGGATGCAATTCATTTTCAGGTTACTGAAGTGAGTAACTTTGTCGAGCTTATGTTGAGAATTAACTTTATGATTTAATCTTCACAAACTTAATTTTCAAAAAATAAATCATGACACGGCTACGGAAAAGCTAATGTGATAGCGAAACATGTGATATGTATTTTGAAAATGGAGTTTGTGAAAAACAAATGGTTAAGGTGTAGTTTATGAAATTCATGACATGATCATTTATTCCGAGTTAACATATGTTGAACATGAAGGCCACAGAAAATAAAAGTGAGAAAGGGATTGTTACTTCCACCCTGCAATTGTTCCATGAATTTGTTATATACATCTTGTGATTAAAAAAAAATTCTGGAGGGAATTGAACAAGATATTAATAACACTGATACTTTTGAGGACATGTTTCGCTTGCTTAATAAAAAATTATTTTTCTCTTTTTATAAATAACCAGAGTCATTTGAATTTGAATATGAAATAAGTGACTGAAAGATATTACGGCATAGAGCGTAGCAGAATAATTATAATCTTCGGAGAAAAATCAATACATTTTGAACTCAAATTTTAAATTCATGAAATAGGATAGGGCAATTAATTCTTTAGTATACAGAGAATATTACTGTTAGTAGATAATACTACTTATAAGTCTTCTACTGATTGTTGCAGGGAACTATAAAAATGCGTATTGTGAGAGTTTTTGAAAGAAACACTGAATAATTTTGATTATCGCTTATTCTTTATATTCTGTTTGGAAATCGAACTATGCTGAAGGTGAAACAGACAAAAACTTTGCTCCCCAGAACTAAGGGTTTGGTGATGCTTACTTTTTGGAATTTAAAAACATTTACTCGGTATGCTGAGAGATCTATGTACCAAAGTGCGGTTTGATTTTCATGACCGATTCTAAAATTCGTTCTTCAATTTTTTTTAATCTAACTTCCTTCCTTATTAAAAGAAAACACGTGATATCGACAGCATTATCTTGAAAGTGTGGAGTTTCAATCCTTGGACATTTTTCAAGGCATTTAGCGTAATCATTTTTCAGTTGAATTCTCCGCATATTATTATCTTCCGATCATATTCTTCAAATTTCTGTTCGAAAATTTGCAAAGTCAATTGAGATTGCTTACATTTGTTTTGAAAAAATAAATATTATTATTAATATCAGGTACAGAATCGTATCGCAAGTGGCTTTGAATTTTTTAAAAATCATTCACTTTTGAAAATATCAAATAAGTTCTTCTGAGAAGAATTTTTGAAAGACCTTTATGAAACAGAAAACCTGAACGAATTATTTAACAGTATGTTTCAGTAAATCATTTTGAATTTCAGCAGTTCATTAGTTCTGTTTGGCCAAAGAGAAGGTAAAAAAATAGTGCCTATATCTTACCCGAGTAGATATTACCTTAAACAAATGAATAAATCCAAAACAAATACTGCTCCTGAATAAAAGATCTGCAACATTCTTCTCGGCTCGCATTTCAGAAGATAAAGTAGACTGCTCGCGTCGAGAAGAATGTTTCAGTTCTGCTGTTTGAGACTATTTTTCCTTTCTTTGTTTTGTATCAAAAATAAAGCTGCAGATGACAAAATTATAATTTTCATCCGGAATACTGGAAGAAAATCAATAACTTCATCATGCTTTCGATGTCTGAATTGTTTTGATATATCCTTGTGTTATAACTTCAATGTTCATATTTTAAGTGTATGTGAAGTTATATTCCAACGGGAACTATTTCTTGGTAAAAATTTCAAAAAGTTTCGCATGTAAAGTACATTGCCTATTCAGTCATTGACGACCTATTTATTTTTTTTTACAGATGGAAACAACATCCTACTAGAAAATGGATTTCAAAAGTATAAGGTTAGTAATTTTTCATTATTATGTTCATCACGATTATTACACGATTGTTATTACTATTATTTCTTTCATCTCGTGATTCAGTAGAACATAAAGTTAGAATAGTATCATTGGAGCTATTTTTTTGTAAAAACTTCAAAATATTAGAAATAATATCACTGTTTGAAAACTAGCGGTAAATAATAGAAGCTCACAATATTACCGCGAGTACCTTAATTTTGTACTCAACAATATCGTATTTTAAATCGCTTCAATTGAAATATCTGTCAGTTTTTGGATCATCTATTGCTTGCTCTAGAAATAAAAAATGATTAAACAGTTTGAAATGTTCCAGAGGTTTCTCTCAGCAGCTTCAATAACAAAGTTCTGAAAATATATATTATTTCTGAATCAAACGTGCCAAGTCATTTGATTCACCACTAGTTACATAGATAGTCACAGGAAAATTTGTGAATCAATATGTTTTCGAATATTGAGTAAATACTATATGGAGAACAATGCAAATTCAAAAACAATTATTTTAAGAAAGTGGATAGGTACCTCAGATTTTTAATATAAAATAGTAAAATTCGAACATGTGTTATATAACTTCCAAAAAAAAATTATATTTTTCAAAAACAATTTGAAGAGTTGAATAGAGTTATGAAAATTTAATAGGGGGATTTAAAACATGTGGCGTAAAAAACTAAATCTGGAAACCTCAGAGTCGGAAATATAGTTCATGTTGGTTTGAAGGTGGTTGACAATGTTTCTTGATGTATTTCATCAGTTCGGGCCGCCATTGTCTAATATAATATAAATTGATTTGAAAGCCCTGAAAAAAAACAATTGAAACGTTAATAAGATAGACCAAAACAATTATTTTATTGAACAAAAAACTGAAATGACAAAGAAATAACGAAAAAGCAACAACCAAACAAATAAAAATTGAAATACTATTAAAAGCTATAAAATAAAAATTAAAAAGTATCATTAACAGCAAATGAAAAATCAAAATTATGTCACCACGTTTCGATTGTTAGTATCCACAATCGTCGCAGTTATCACCTGGAGACGATTGTGGATACTAACAATCGAAACGTCGTGACATAACTTGGTTTGAAATCTTTTAATTTTTATCTTCCATTTTTCTTTAATAATAATTTTTTATATTTATTTTTCAACTTTTATTTATACTTCAATTTTTATTTGTTTGGTTGTTGCTTGTATGTTATTTCTTTGTAATTTCAGTTTTTTCTTTAATAAAATTGTTATGTTCGGTTTATCTTATTGATTTTTCAATTGTTTTTTTCAGGGTTTTCAAATCAATTTATATTATATTAGACAATGGAAGTCTGAACTGATGAAATAGTTCATGTTGATTTTGATTACAACAAATGATTGAACTGGCCTTAGGAAAGATATGGAAGTGATTCCTGGTGAGGACGAGATGGCTAGGGTTGCTCGAGTCAAAACAAGAAATGGAGAAACTAGAAGACCATTTCAAACGTCTCATCTGGAAATTTCTGACAGTGAAGGCAAGAACAGGTTGCAGGATATAAACAACTTTATTGAGCAAATGTCAAGCCAGCTGATTTTGTCGAAGATATGGGTTCGAAAGCAGATGAGAACGTCGGTTTGAATCGAGATTTGAATCCAGTTAGCTACGAGATGAAGACATTTTCTTTTTCGCAATTGAAGTTTATGATTGGGATTTTCCATTGTATTAATTGTTCTAATTACGAAAGGGGAGATGTTGGGTTCATTTGAATTTTTCAGGCACTACATAATGAATACAACATCGGAAACCCTTTTTAATCAGATATCACTTGGTTGCCACTTGTCGAATGCCACTCATTTTTTGGTTTTTGCAATGAGTTCTTTCCTTGATAGTTATAACAGTTGGGCAGGAAAGTTCGTAGGCTAACATAAAAAAGTGTTTTCAAAACATTCCATTTAACTAACCAATATAGTTGTCTTTGGATGCGACACAACAATTATAGCGGTCATACAATTTCACGATACCATTTTTACACGCTTTATATTGGCTTCACCTGTATGTATGTATGTATGTATGTATGTTTGTTTGTTTGTAACTCTCAAGCTCGGGTACTGTATTGACAGGATTATCGGCACTGTTTCTTGATCTATTCGCGGGCAGATGGCTCTGGAGTAACCTCATTGATATTTCTTGATCTATTCGCGGGCAGATGGCGCTGTACGTAACAATCAATTATCGCTTGAGCTATTTGCGGGCAGATGCCGCTATACGTAACCTTCTCGATGGATTGTCCAAAAGAAAATCAAAATCAAAAACATATTTTAAGAATTATAAGTGTTAGCAAAATTTTGTACTACAGATGAAATATTTAAATATTTACCATTACCCGTGATTCATTGCAGAAAAAAGTTTTGAACGAAACGATTCGATTATTTGAAAACAAACCAGAATGTGGATTTCAACAATAAAAATTACTCAAATATTTCAAAAAATCGAAAAATTAGAGTTAAGGTGCTTGACATACATATCAAATCAGAAGATTGATTTGAAAAATTAAATTATTCACTGAAAAAATATTTTTAGTTCATTAATATTTTGAATGAAATCAAAACATCAAGAATGAATTGTTTTTTGAAATTATTACTACAAATTTTCTCTTTACTTCGGAACAAATTTTACAACAGTCTACCCTCTATTGGAGAGTTACTGCATCTCAGTATTACTATAGAATTTGAGACCTCAAACTTTATTATGTTGTTTGAATGGAATTTTACATTCGTGCGATGTCTGTTGAAAATTTATAATACTAGTGATTAGAACTTGAAAAAAACTATATTTGACAATAAATCGGACTAAAAAGTGAAAAATATATATAGTTTAAAAAACTAAAAAACTCGCTCTTGAAGAACATCGAACTAAAAAGTTAGAAATATTTAAATAAGCTTAGAACAATAACGAACAAAAAATACTATTTGAATTGAAGGGGTTATATTTTCAGGAGGAAGAAAGTTTTTGGCTTTCTACTACTTCACCTTGATACAAAAAACAGGGATGAGGGAATCTTCCAAGGAAAGGAAGAAATCTTCCTTTCCTTGGAAGATTTCCTTGAAAGATTCCCTCATCCTTGTTTTGTGTATCAAGATGGAGTAGTAGAAAGCCAAAACCTTTCTTTCCCAAAAAGAAAAATACTAGTATTTGTGTGAAAAACGCGTGGGCGCTTTGTGCCATATTTTTCTATATCAGGCGCCCGTCGCTTTTTCCACAATAATACTAGTATTTTTCGTTCGTTATTGTTTTAAAATTATTTAAAAAATACTCTCAACTTTTTAGTTCGATATTCTTTAAAAGGGCATTTTTTTATTTTTTGAAACTATTTTTATTACAGTTTATCACCCGAAGACGATTGTGGATACTAACAATCGGAACGTCGTGACATAACTTGGTTTGAAATCACTAAATTTTTTTAATTTGTTTTCATTTCGTTAATAATAATTTTTAATCTTTATTTTTTTCAGCTTTTCATTATTATTTCAATTTCATTTGGTTGGTTGTACCTTGTATGTAAATTCATTGTGATTTCAGTTTTTTGTTTAATAAAATTGTTATTTTTGGTTAATCTTATTGATTTTCAAATTTTTTTTTAGCGTTTCAAATAAATTTATATTAGATTAGACAATGGAAGTCCAAACTGATGAAATACACCACGAGACATTGTCAACCACCTTCAAACATATATTTATTATAGTTCGATTTGTTTTCAGCCTTAAGGTAGGCCTCAGTTTTCACGACTACCGCTTTATCGGCGCCAAATTTTTTCCAGTGAACTTTCTCTCGAGATCTGAGAACAGTCACTGGAAGTTAGATCTGGAGAATACGGTGGATGCGGAAGAGATTCAAAGCTCAATTCATGCAATTTTTCCATCGTTTTCATTGATATTTGACACAGTATATTTTTTGATGGAACACCTTTTTTTGGGATTTCTTGCGATTTTCTTGCGATGTTGCCCTTCAAATGCTCCAATAACGCTGTACGATAGTAGCTTCTGATGTTTTTATTTGAAAAATAGTCGATAAATATTAAAAATCATGCGCATCCCAAAATATTGATACATAACCTTGCCAGCCGACCTTTGCGTCTTTGTACGCTTTGGAGTCGGTTACCCACATGTAGTCCACTTAGATGACGATTGTTTTAATTCTTGTGTGAAATTATGGTGTCACGTATCATCAATTGTCACATATCGACGAATAAATTCAGGTTTTTATGCTGGAACAGCTTCCGAACACTGTGAATTTGTTGTTGTTTTTGGGCGATTTTCCTTTTTGAACATACATTTCGCAGTCCTATATATTCATGCACGATATGTCCAACACGTTTCTTTGGTATCTTCAGAACCTCAGCTACGTTCAACTTCATTTTGCGGTCATACGAATTTATTTTGGGAGGACTCTTTTTATGTTTTCGTCCGTGACAACCTATTTGGAGCGTCCACTTCATGCATTGTGCTCACTGCTCATTTCCCCTGTGTATTAGCCTACGAACGAACGAACGAACATCTGATACTCGATGAGACATAGCACATAATTTCAATTGATATATTTCTATTCACGATATTGAATGTTTAATTTTTTGCCTTTATGTTATTGCTTCCATACTCTTCACGTATTTCTGCTATTCAAATCGTGTTTTGTTACTTGTTTTGTAGTTAAATTTTGCTTGTTAGTAAATCATGAGTTGATTTCTCTTGTTTTCCATTCGAACGAAGTCGCGGGTAAAAGTCAGATATCTATTACAAACAAATTAAATTCGTGAAACGACGATTTTGAAATGAAGTTCGTAGAATATCACATGACATGATTTTTCTAACAGAATAATTTCAACCAGAGGCAAAAAAATAATGGTGTTCGTATTTCGAACGAGAACGATCGAGAAAATTAGGTATGTTTGCAAACCAAGTTTGCGAACCAAGATAATAGATATAAAAAGTGAGGTATCTAACCCAATTTAACGTTTGCGTGCACCAACTCATCAGTCCAATTCCACCATGACCATTAGGCATTATTTGTACCTAGTTTAATTAGTAACAAATTCGGAGAATGGCTCATAGAAATTCGTAACACGAGTGAAATAATTCCGGTCACAGTGAAAACACACTAATAAAGGTTCGTTTGTGGCAATATGGCCAATGTGGTTATCGCAAACAAACGCCAGCGTTAATTGGATGAACGGGTACAGTTTTCCACTCTGTCTGATTCTGTTTCCGATTTCTAGAGGTCCGAATACCAACTCGAGGATGTCAAGCTTTAATGCAATTTGGAATGCGGCTGCCATCAACTAATTTTCTGTGTACCCGGACGCTTCGAATCTTGATTTTTTTATCTCGGTTGGTCTTGAAAAGAATCTTGGGAGTGTAATCACTTGATTGGTGGTGGAATTTTGAGGCGTCTTCAGATCGATGTGTCACTTTATCGAAATGTTCTTCCCCATTTGTCGAATATTTTTGAGAACCAATAAAATTATTCAGTTCATATTTTATTGTCCCACATCCAATATTTTCCACAATGCTGAGAATTGTTAAAATTGAACATATCTTGGTTGTAGTTCAATTAAAAACTTCTGTTTTTGTGGGTGCCGGCATAACGTTCGCAAAATATGAATTATCAAAAAAAATCTTTGATGCAACACTAAGAATTTATATACAATAGAAAACTCTAGTAACTCTTACGATTTGCATATTGCGATTGCATAGACAAAACAATGTTGAACGGTGAAACACTCTTAGTTTCACGAACTTATTTTCAAAACATATTTTTTTCCAAAAAATTATATTTCTCTTAACAGTATCTATGAAACCGAATATTCTTTCACCAGGAAAGAAAATAAGATCAATCGGATCTTCATTGCGCTATATTCAATATAGGCTTGACCAAGAAATACTTAAATTTATACTACAAAAACATTCATTTTATACTAACCAAATATTGAATATTTCACTGATGTGAAAACAGAAATGGATTGATACAAACGTTGCCGTTCATGAAGTCGTGACTTCAAATTCATATGGGAGAAACACTGTATCAACTGAAGCCGCTAAAATTATTTGCTGGAGAGTTAATCACACATTCGTGCAACTAAATGATGAAAGGATCATTTCCGTTTCTCATAACTGAATCAAATAATAGGATTATGATTCATTTCACTACACCAGTTTCTTTCGCAACATAGCGAGAATGTAACTGTTGTTCAATTCTTTATCGAACTTCATCCATCACTACAGTGTTGTGCAAAATCGATACTTCTGTTCCTTCTAGGAAAGTCTTTTCGTGACTATCGTAACTACGATTTTAATCTTTTCCGTTCCGACGTTTTGAATGTTAAGTGGGATCTCATCTATCTATTCGATAATGTGGTTTGCATGGTCTCCTTCCTGAACGACAACATTCTCAATCTTTTTGAGAAACATGCCCCTTCTCAAACGAAGAGAGTCAAACTGCCGGCTCCTTGGTTGAGAATCACTCAAGAATCAAGCTCTAAGTAAATACAAAAAATCATTAGCGATAGCTGACTTGACAAAAACATATCTTGATTTCGTTTTATGAAATAAAAATTCCAAATCAACTTGGAATACCTTAAGGATTCTTGGTATCCTGAGGAATAATAAAAATACAGATATCCCCTATGAACTGAATGACGTCAATCTATCAGATCTGCATACCAATTGTCCTCATTAGATCATTATGTTAACTTGAAATGACCTGAACACTCTTTTTAATTTATCACAGTCACTATTGAGATGGTTCAAAACTCCCTAAGACGCGTCATGGGTGTTCTACCGGGTTCAGAAGAAGTGCCACAAGGATCCGTCCTTGGGCTATTGATTTTCAGCTTATACATTTAAGAAATGCAATATACTTCACTATGCCGATGACAAGCAGTTATATTTCTCTTTTCCGCCTCGTGATTCTACCTCTGTTCAGTCATACATTAATAAGGCTCTTCAAGTCATCTTTGATATTTCTGCAGCCCATAAGCTCAAGCTAAATCCTAATAAATCTGCAATAATGATGTTGGGACCCAAGGAGTACAGAGAGCTCATCAACTCCACTTTTCAAGTCCACATCGAAAATTAAATACTTCTTTCCGTGACCGAGATGAAAAACTTAGGATTGTGAACTTCGCTCCAGTAAACACGTCAGCTGTCTGAACCAAACTTCTTATAAACGTCCTCAGGCAGTTGTTTCCACATCGTGATGTGCTCAACACAAACTTGAAAATGAGACTATGCGAGTCACTGACCATCTCAAAAATTTCTAATTGGAACAGTGTTTATGAACCTGCATTAAGACGATCGGATGGTCTTCGTCTACAGCATATTCAGATGGATACCAAACATTTTCGTTTGGTATCCGGAAATATGACCATATATCTTCACCCATGCAAGAATCAGGATAGTTAACAGTTGCGAAACTCAGAAAACTACATCTACTTATCAACACACATACAGTTTTGATATCTCGTCAATTTGAGACTTAGAACATTCTCCACAATAAATAGTTTCACCACAAAGAACAGTTCAATTTTAGTCCACCCCAAACA
>WOGN01002219.1:608-17179 GCA_015342105.1 Leptinotarsa texana
GAGGACATGGTTAAGGCTGAGCTTATGAGTGTCGTTAAACAGCATCGTGACAGATATCGCCAGCATGTGGTGGATACAATAGCTCGTGCTGAAGGCATCACAATTTGGGGACTACCTTCTTACCAATACGAATTAACCCCGATGTAATTAATGTGGGCTCAAAGGGTTACGTAGCTCGTGAAAACGTGACAGATAAAATTTCTGATGTCCAACGTTTATTAGAACTCACAATGGAACGGATACGGAAATAAGATTGTGTTAATGATGTAGCATGTGATCAAGGAAGAAGAGAAAATGTGGAGATTAGATGGGATGCTAGACACTGTTTTCGACCAAATAATAATAGATTTAATTGTGACTGGAGATTCCTCTTCGGACAAGTCAATGGATTCATAAGCATAACATAAGTAATTCTTTCTTTGCTATGTAGTTCTCTTTCTATATAAAAGGAACAAAAAAATTATTTTGTAAATGTTTATGTTTTTTTGAAGTACTGTAGGTACCGCCACCTACTATAACAATTTTTACGTAATTACCTATGTGTTTAAATAAATAAAAATTATTATTTTGGTACGCCTCTGCAGAGTTGGTAAGAGGATTATCCGATTGGTTACTTTAAGTGCGACGTTGCTAATGAATCACCTTCAATTGAAAATTGTTATAGTATAATCCAAGTACAGCTAGGTATTAGCACACCAAACTACCTGAGTCAATATCAATACGCCCCACGTAGCCGTAATATCTAGTCATCGGAGATCAACTCAGGATGTATGAACCTATTCCATTTGTGCTACTAATTTAATTTCCACATTCAATAGCAAAAAAGAGATCTTTCCAGCAAAGTATAATGATACTGAGCTGAAAAAGCCATACTGAATATCATCGTCTTACTTTGTTATTTGAAGAAGACTATCACTTCCATCTGTCAAAGGTAAAAATAAGTAATTTCAATGAATACGTCACAGAGATTCTCGTTGAAGCCGTAGAAGTGCACACTTGGTCAAAAGAACTTCCTCAACTCGCGTTAAGCCAATTGCATTAGGATTTGAACACATGTGTTATAGTTTTCAAATGTAATTAGCGTGAAATTTTACATATAATATAGTAATTAGCGTAAGATTTTATATATAATGTAGTAATTAGCATAAGATTTTACATATATTTCAGTAATTAGCGTAAGATTTTACATATAATATAGTAACATTCATAACTATCTCCCGATTGCGGTAAACCATTGATCTCCAACCCCATCCAACTTTACCCGTCATTCAGATAAGCCTGTGTTCCATGTTGTTGAGACAAACCTCGTGAATTTCCTTATCTTTTTATGACTGCTGCTTGATGTGCTTCTTTATGACATATTTCTGATGACCAGATCTATCAACAAGGCAGATAGCTAATCGATTTTGTCTCTTGGCATCAATACAGGGTGTTCTTATATGCGATAAATATTTTTGAATTTGTTCATGGCCTCTTTCATTTCTGAATCTATAAATTCATATATGCCACCAATATTCTTTTATCAATGTAGATAAGGCAACTCCTTTTTTTTAAATTGATAATGTGGAATATCTAAATCGAGATAGAGAGACACGAATATTTGAATGCAGAATGAGAAACTGTTTTTTAGGAAAAGTATCGTCTTGAAAAAATCGAAACAACTCAATGGGTCAGGATAGGTCAATAGTTCTTATAGCCGTTTCGTGGACATTAATAAATAATAATTAAATTTTGGAAAATATTAAAAGTTCAACGCCCTATAATATTATAAAAGAGGCCTTCAAAAATTAATATATCCCAAAAATATGAAATGTTAAAACTTCCATATATTTATATTTTCAAATATATACATAATGTCATTTATGCAACATAGTGGTACGTATCAAACAATTATTCACTTCCTCACCAGAAATAGAGGCCTCACTAGAAGTCCTGCTCATTTTATGTAAAACCTCATATATAGATTATAAAATCTTCATCATCTTCCTTCAAAGTTGAGAGAGTTAAGAAATTAAAACTCCTTCAAAGCAGCATTGTGAAGATAATAATAATAATAATAATGTGTTGCATACAAAATAGAATCAACATCTTGAAGGTAATGATGAATAAATTGCAAATCCACTGAGGGTTTAACCCTGTGTGTGGTTAAATTAACAAATACGAAAAACAAAATACTTTTACATATAACATAAACACAATTACTCACATATAACAATTTGTTGTAATAGTAAAAAAACTATTAATGTCATACATTCCCGCACTAATAGACAAATTCAAAGGTTAAACAAATGTTAGGAAACAAACACATGCAGGCAGCTCACAGAAGTTCATACTTGTTTGTGAGGATAACAAATATTTACACATTATACATAGGTTTTGATAAACTAAGGAGATACAAATATTTACTAAATGTATAATATACAATAGAACAATATACATATATAGAGTAGGTACAAGGCAGGGAAGACACTCTCTAGAGTGTCCACGGATCTGTTGAATATTCGAAGGTAAGCTGTTGTATAGTTTTGGACCCAAATACTGATGACATTTTTGGCCACCCGATTTATGCACACGAGGACATTGGAACTTCTTGCTACACCTAGTACTATAGTCATGGGTGTCACTAACTGATTCTTGTGTTTATGTTGTCTTATATTACAATTTTTGTAATACAATTATCTTACATCTAGTAATCCCGATATACTGATTACTTGGATTGCATTGAATTTAATTCACCGCATCATTAGGTTTCTCATGGTTTTTATTTGCGACATATCCTACATAATGTTGTATTTAACCTGAAACGATTGAATGGGGGTTTTCACACAATTATCTGTAAACCACTTCCAGATTTCTACTTCCTGTCTATTTTTTAGATTTCTACCGAAATTTGTGAACATGAATGAACAATTTCATACAAGTATATTTCTCTAAGATTCTCAAGAACATAGAGTATCTTTATACCACATATTTCCTTTTCCTTCAAAACACGTAGAAGATTCGATGTTAAATTGGAGTTAGTCTTCCATAGTGATATGAAATGGTTAAGGAATCTTGTTACTTTGTAAGCAATCAAAGGTGTCTCGCTAAATACATGATGAACAGAAGTGATGTTGTACCTATCAGATGATTTGAGGTAAAATATTCACTACACTGACTTTTACATACATAAAAATTCAAATCCTGTTCACCCAAGATTAACGAGAATTTCGATTGGGATCTTTTCCAGTTACAGCAACTCTCAAGCATCAACTAAGCATTCACTGATTACTTAAAGAAAGCAGACCCCAAGAAATCCCTTATTCAGATCACTGAGAGACATAAGTTCTCTATACCTTCACTTTTATAGGCATATTCATTTTGACCAAATTTTTAAATACATACCATTTGGTTTGAGAGCGTTCTTAAGAAGACCATAATAATGTTCGGTGAAGAGATTAGCTGCTGGACCAATAGGATCTGATGAGTCTGTAATTATCACATCAAATTCTTCCGAATGGTTTTTCATGAACTCAAAACCATCACATATGTGTAAGGTGACTTTTGGAGAATCAAAGCCTTTAGCCATGAAAGGTAAAAACTTTTTACTTGCATTGACAACTTTCTCATCAATTTCCACCTAAAAGAAGTACACATACTACATTATAAAAAACAAATGAGCGAGAAAAGTTAGTAGAGAAATTATTTATCCGAGAGTTTATATATATAAACAAAAGCTGAATAAGGTCAGTCACGTAGAGAATTATAGTGGTATTGTTTGGACAAAAAAAATTGTGATTAGTTTTATTGAAAATGAATTTTCCTTTTGGGGCAACATCTTCAATCACTAAAGATTGTAGAAACATCAGTATAATTTTTATTCCGTTAATCAGCTGTCGCCCCCATACGAACGGCAACTCTAAGAAGTTGAGAAACTTGTGCGAGCAAAGGACTAACGAGGTCTTACCTTTTAACGTGTTATTCCTAACACGGTTGACAAATCCCGATTATTATGCCAAATTCAAAAAAGGTCAGAATATCTGCATATTTTTCATTTCTCGATATTTTCTCTAAGAATGTTTCCTGCTGTTCAGTTCATTAGTATATTTATTTTGTTCGGGTCGATATACGCAGCGACAATTCATAAATAAGACGATTGTGAATAATAACAATCGAAACGTTGCGAAGTGAAGTAGCTTGGTCCCAAATATTTTTTCCATTCTTTCTCATCATTCATCTGCACTGTGCGCATCTCAGCGCAGCTGAGTTACGAGAGCATCTAAGCTATATATTATAATGGGGGATCGATCAGCAATGGAGTTCCACAGGGGTCAATTTTTGGACATCTTCTGTTTTTAATATATATTAACAATTTCATGATTATGGATGGACTGAGTCGGCACTTGATGAAAATTAATAACACTATCCATGACAATAATTACACAACTTTCAGCAAATTTTTATTTCTAGAGACGTTTCGCTAACATCGTAGCTTCCTCGGTAGCTTCTTATCGAGGAAGCTACGAAACCAGTCTAGAAGTAAAAATGTTTGTGAAAATTGTATACTTGATTATTATCGTAAATAGTGATCGCATGTCTATTGATAATACCCCAACTGTCTGGCATTGAACATATCCAAGAGGAATTTTTAGTCATTCAAATGTGATTTGGCAAATTTGAACATAGGCAATGGCTATATTACAAACTGTCCCACTGCTAAATTTCTAGAAAAATTAAAAGTTGTTAATCATATCACCAATATGAACAAACAACTAGGTGGTGGATACAATCCTAGTTAGAATCTCGGGAGTTAGCAGAACAAATCTTATCAACAGATCTTGTATTGTATTGCAGATGCACATTGTTCTATACCTAGTAGGCAAAGCGTAGGTACTCTCATAAACTCCTTGTTCTTCGCCTCAAATTTTTAACAATATTTACAGTGCACAGTGTCTCAACTCAACAGTTTCAATACGGCTCTGAATCAGGCAAATACCAATGCTATTATCAAGCTGCCAAGGCCAAATACTTCGGGAGAAGGAATATCTGATTTACAATGGTTGCAAAATGTCCAGTCGCTCATCAAGTGATTTGAGAGTCACTTATGATATTGAAAGGTTTAGAGAAGCTGTTATCACTTTATTGCGGATTCGACCACACTACAATATAAATGAATTTTTTGAAGATAATTTTGAAATTCCTTCTTTTATAGCTCTCCTGCGATGTTTATCAGTTTGATTTATTACTTGACTCGTTATTGTTTCATTATCAGTATTGTTTTGCAATAAAACGTATTCGGTTTCTGATTCATTATGTTTATTTTCATTTTTTATTATTTACATATTATTAATATTCTACTTATTATTTTGTCCATTTGCGTACCTAAAAAGTGCACAAATGAACTCGCACCAGTATTTTGCAGACTTTTCAACCTGTCTTACAGGAATGGGTTTTTTCCTTCTTGTTGGAAGATTGCTCGCGTTCAGCCTATTACCAAAAAGGGTAAAAAAACTCTTCCAAATAACTACAGACCAAACGGTTTGCTATCAGTAATATCAAAAATCGTGGAGAAAGCCGTGAAACACCATATCCTCGAATATTTGGAAGGCTTCAACATCTTAAGCGATCAGTAATATAGCTTTCAGAAACAAAGATCAACAGGTGACCTTCTATCGTATGTCACTGTCATTTGGAACATTTGGAATAACGCAATCGAGAAACCTGGAGAGTCAAGAGTTGTTGCACTTGATATTTCTAAGTCCTTTGACCGTGTGTGGCATGAGGGTTTGCTGGTTATGGCTTGTCGGATCGTTTTTGTGTATGGCTCTTTAGCTTCCTGAAAAAACGTTCCCTGCAAGTGGCCGTCGATGGATATATCTTGAATATTTTCACCATCAACGCTGGGATCCATAATATGATCCATATTGTCTCCAACCCTCTTCCTATTGTATATCCAAGACTCGTTAAAAAAACAAGGATTCAATATATTGATTTGCTGACGACAGCATACTTGTCTTGTCATTCCATTTGGATTCCAGGACATCGGATGCAGCTGCACATCTTCACCAGCAGTAGGAGGTTGCCCACCTTAGACATAGAAGTGATTTCGAATTGGGGTGGAAGTAACCAGGTTCAATGCAATGCCACAAAAACCCAGGCATCGGTTTTCTCCAAAAAGGTAAATGTTTACGAACCTGATATTATAATGTCAGGTCAGACAATTCCGCTTTCTGCTTCAATAAGTTTGTTGGGGGTTAAAATGGACACCAATATGGCACAATCATGTTACTGAAATTGTAAAGGCTACTTCTCAAAAGCATGAAATACTGTTCTGAACCAAAAAACTGTACACGCCTCAGCAACTTTCGATGGTTTATAAAGCTCATCAGATCAGAACTTTTTTGGAGTATTATTCTCATGTATGGCGCTCCGCCCCCAGACATACTCTGAAGGTGCTGGATTCCATCCAGAAAAGATCCATTTGCCTAATTGGAGACGCGAACATCACTTGCAACCCTGATAGTCTGGAACATGGAATAAAGGTGGCAGATTTGTCTCTCTTCTATAGATACTTTCACGGGAAGTGTTCAAGTAACTTGACACATTTGATTCCACCAAAAGCGGTACATATCAGAAATACGCGACGGAATCACTGCTTTCGCACAGGCACCGCTCTAAGAGTGCCTGCTACTGCTACTGCGGCAGACATCATCAGTGGTATATGTACGTATATTTCAAATGTATGTTTTTGTATTTCAAATTGATTTTACTTGTACTGCACCCGATTCAACACAATTACTTTCATGGAATAAATCAAAACACTAGATACATGATAAATTATTACTGAATTCATTAAATCAACAGTATCAGTATTTCTCTATTCAAAGATTGACATCATTCTCGTTTTGAACGGACTGATCTTGAGAGACGTCAAAACTATAATGTTTTACAATGTGTGGTCATTTAGTGATATGTCAAAGGCAACCATTTTTTTTACCTGAACAACTTCCTCCACCATGGGATGTTTCACTACCTCACGTGCCACACCTCCATCTCCACCTCCAACAATCAATACTTTTCGCGGATTAGGGTGAGAACATAGGGGTAGGAATGTTAACATTTCTTGGTACGAAAATTCATCTTTTTGGGTGCACTGAATGATTCCATCCAAAACTAGAACGGTTCCATTATGTTTCCTGTAGATAAAAAAGGAAAGATAGTATGCTAAATAATAATTTTTTTACTGTTTTTCAACTCCTACACTGATAAGATAGTTCCCAATTTTTAAGGTAAATAATAAGTATAATAAGGAACTTATAAGCTCTGTAGAATAGACAATATCAAAGCAAATGCTTTGTATTCATTTATTCCACAATCCATTCGAGTCAATTTACCTCAAAGTACATATACTTTCGTCGATAGTTCAAACAAAAACATAATACATATTCATTATAATATATAAAAATAATATATGAAAATATGCCTAATAATTATAGGTAACTTTGCCCACTATAGTTTCTGTAGACAATTAAGATACTTTTTTTGAGATAAAAATGGTTCGAAAATGAAAGTGACAGTTTCCTAGAGAATATACTGAAGAAAATTTTCAGTTTGCTCTTCACACCCTTTGAGAGAAAGGTTTGTCTGGAGGAGTTCGAGCTCGGACTACTCAGGAAGTGATAAAACATTAAATAAGTGTTGAAAATATTCCCCTTAACATCTGTCCATTTGCTTTTATCTCGAAATTATATTTGAAAAAACTGAAATTTTTAGAGATTTTAACCAATTTGATATAGGATTTCTGACTTCTGAGAAGAGATTTTTTAAGATGTTTTTAAAAATATATTTTTTGTAAAAACAGTGTGCCCAACAATCCTTTCAAATTAGCAGGATAGTACAAAAATTTCATCAGTTCGGACTTCCATTGTCTAATATAATATAAATTGATTTGAAATCCCTGAAAGAATCTGTAAAAAAATTAAAAAGATTAACCGAAGAATAACAATAAACAAAAAACTGAAAATATAAAGCAACAACCAAAAAAAATTAAAAAAAATAAATATTAATACAAGCTGAAAATTCAAAAATTAAAAAATATTATTAACAAGAAATGATAATTGAAAATTAAAGGATTCCAAACAAAGTTACGTCATGACGTTTCGACTGTTAGTATCCACAATCGTCTTCGGGTGATAACTGTTAACATTTGTTGTTAATAATATTTTTTCAATTTTTTAATTTTCAGCTTGTATTAATATTTCCATTTTTTATTTTTTTGTTGTTGTTGATTGAATGTTATTTCAGTTTTTTGTTTAGTAAAAATTTTTATTTTTTGATTCAGGTATTTCAAATCAATTTATATTATATTAGACAATGGAAGGCCGAACTGACGAAATACACGACAAAACATTGTCAACTACCTTCAAACAAAAGCAGAAAAATCAGAATTTTATTACATGCAATTGTAGCAAAGTTTCAGTTACCAAGTTATCTCTTACACAGCCTATAGGCTCCTATATAGGCAAATTCATAAGCAAAAATCCCAAATGTACTTTTTACCATTTAAATTGATTCCTCTAAGGGTTTTATAATGTTGCGTGTGAATTGCAATTTCAAATAATTTGTAAAAAATGATTGTTTGTTTAGCAAGTCGTAGGACTTAATAAGAAGACAATATTTGTTCCATCTAATTAATTGTTATACATCTAACTTTTTGATACTCTTAAATATATTTTTCCTTGGCTTCTAAGTAAGCTTCAGTTGCGGCGATAATTTCCTTATTGGAGCCGAATCCTTTTTCCTAGTATCTTTCTGAAATTATCAAAGACGCAGTAATCACTGGGATCTAGATCTGGACAGTATGTTAGGTGGGAAAGTAAATTGAAGCCTAACTCATTCAATTTGGTGATTGTTTCATTAACTTGTGTTACGGTGCATGTCTTGATGAAAGATTGTTTTTCTTCATATGCAGTAGCTTTTTACAATTTTGTCCTTAAAAGGCATCAATGTAATAGTCGCTATTAATGTATTTATCCTTTTGAATGTAGTCTATGGAAATCATACTGTGCGCATCCCAAAAAAAACTGACGTCCTGACTTTGCCAGCTGACTGTTGCTGATGAGTAGACTTTTGCCGCCTCCACGTCAATCAGCTGACTGCCAGTTTGACTATAGAGTGAAATGGTGAAACCATGTTTCGTCCAACGTCACATACCGACGCAAGAAATTCTGTTTATTTCTAGAGCATCGCCGACTTGTTGTTGAACAAACATGGCATCCATTCACTTCCGGTTGATATATTTGCCATCTCAACAATCTGACACGATTTCCAAAACGTTCTTAATATTTTCCGAAGTTACTGCTTCATTTGGCCTACCCGAGCGTTACGCATCATTATAATAACTTTTGTTTTATACTCATAAAAAATTCACGATTTGTACTATAAATTTCGACTTGTAAATTATCTAGGACAACATAAATATCTTCAAAATATTAAAAGCTCTCCTATTCCCCTACGATGATCCTAATCTATCTATCAATGATCGGGCAGCAGGGATCAAAGTTTCAATATTATCCAAAAATCATATCCGACTTGTATGAATTCTTCCAAGATGAATGATCCGGATCACAGGAAATAAATGATTTTAATATAGCAATACCAATATAATGTTTTTATTAAAGTAACCAAATCTTAACTATCGTACCAGGTGGCGAAAATTTAACTGCACACTATAGCTATCTCGATAACGGTAGAAGATACGATGTTGGTTAAATCAGGCAAAAAATGTAGTATTCAGAATGCAATGGAATTATATTAAGAAATTGTGAGCCGTTCTCAAAATAATCAAAAAAAATGTAATAGTTGGTTTTGATTTTTGTGCCCGGTTATCTTTATTATGAAGAATATGAAAAAAATGTTTAAATGTTTTTGATTGAATTTCACACACTGATTTTATTGTCCATACGACATGTTCCAATACTCGTATTTTCGTACATATTTGAAGAAAAAGAACGTATGCGTCTAGGAACGCCCGACAGAAGTAGTAACTTAAACTAAACTAAGTTGAACTATTTAATATTGAAATTGTTCAACTTAAGGAGAGCTCAGATTATCACTTGAATTTTATGTATATTAATATGATAATGTAAGGAAAAGTTATTCATTATTCTTCACATAATGAAAGAATATTACGTGTGTGTTGATTAGAAATTTCTATAATACTGTCGACAATGTACCTATGTCTATCGCACACTGAGCGTATGTCCGACGAGAGAGACTGTCGCTGTTACGCGATTTGGTAACAAAGCGGTTTATCACTTTAAAAATGATGAGGGTGCCCCGAATGAACGAAACGTCGTATGATAAATGAAATTAGTGCATATTGGAGCCTTAATGAAAATGTATCAAAAACTTTCATGCATTTTTCATATTTTGTGAAACAAAGATACCAAAGCAACGATTTGTTTTTTTTTTCGATTTCGAGAATGACTTATGGTAGTCTGAATTTTACAACATAATTTCATTGCATTCTAAAAAGTAATTGCACACTGTTGCGAGACAGCAAGTGTGCAATTAAATTTTCGCCACCTGGTACATTATTATACCACATGGCCGTTTAAGTAATATGTAAACAAACAACGGGGGTAGACAAGCTTTTTACTGGACCGTCTTCGGATAATCTAATGCCTGTCAATTTTTTTTCATATGCATCTAAGCAAAACTTTTGAATACTTTATATGAATTCTAAAATGTTAAGAATATTATCGAGGCACCCCGTATTTTCTTATACTTGTTTCCTTGGCATACATAACACCTAATTGTATGGCAGATGGCATATACGATGTGTCAGTCATAAGTCGTAGTTTTTTAAATACAAAAATTGTGTCGGGAAACCTGTAATACCGTAACCGGTTCTCGAATTTGATTTTATAAAATACGTTTCGTTCTTCCTGAATAGCAATAGTGCGCAAATTAATTTTCTTCGCTCAAATAAATGCACGATTTACAAATTCCATAAATCATTCATCAGACAAATTTCATTCGTTTTCGCTTCCAATGCCTGCTGTTTGATAATGCACAATTTCAATGCGCATGCCCTCGTACAACAACAAAACTAATCAATAGCAATAGCAGAATAACTTACGATTCGAATACGAGTATATCCTGAAAATCAGATTTTTCATTGTACAAAATTTTGTCAACTTCCAACGAAAAGCATTGGCCTGGCCAATCGTCGTTAATTTCACTAAACCAGCCGTCTTTTATTTGATTCATAACACTGCTTAGAAGCTCATTCACAAATAAATAATGAATACCGCATTGGCTATTTGAAGTGCTGCAAAATCCTTGGATGAGATAAAAACTATAAACCTGCCACGAAAATGTACTAATCGCGCGCCTTTCAAGGTCAGTCGAATACACAAATGAAAAGGAAGAAACAACAATACGAACAGACAGGGGGTCGATATTGGATTCGATACCATTGGCGGGTTCATGCAGGCACGTTTGTAATTAGGTAGAGTAGTAGATATGTTTGGCAACGGCGGAAATAGGTACAGTTGGGACAATACAAGAATATACATATGTCATTGACTCGTGCATCCGAAAAGTGATGTTAAAGAAACGACATGGCCACAGATTAAATACAGATGCGAAAGCTTTGATGCCGCCTTTGATGTTCAATGGCTCAAAATTCGTAACCTTGAATATGATGTGTATACAACCTCGATATACACTGGGAGAAAAAGGTTTTGTTGATTTCAACGATTTCTTCTTAATGTATACTGAAAAAACATGCTTTCGCAATTCACATACAAAGTGATGGTATTTTTGTGGTACATTATAATGAAATAAAGAAACTCGCATATTGACAAATTTGATTACAGAGATAAGTAGATATCATCAATTAATTTCAATAGTGAAATTTGATAAAAATTGGGAATATTTTAATCATTTTATATATTACAAAAATTACACTTCTTATTGATTGAGATAAATTTCATAGATATACGAACAATACAAATAGCAAGCAGACTACCTTGTCACCCAATAACTGGTGAACATAAACATAGGTTTTTCTAAATTATCATCATCTATTCTTCTTAAACAAGATACTTCTTATTTGAAGATTTATTTGAAAAATCAAACAATCGGACTTGTTTACTCATTACATTCAATTATTTTTAAATAACAAAGTATAGGTAGGTAATTATCAATAATGCCATCCGACGAAGACCAACGAGGAGGCTAAGCACATCTCCGTCAGGTATGGAAGGAATATAATTACAAACTGAACATACCTATGTCTTTCTGAGAACACAATATGTATCCAAATTCATCAAGTCTGGCTACACGAAAACTGGTCTATTGTCGAAGTGTTGTTGGTCTACTCAGTTTATTACCATTTATAGGGAAAAGGGAATGAATGGAAATCAACCATGACAACAATAGATAATAGATACCATACACACAAATACTCGTCTTCGAAGAAAACAAAATAGGAAAAGTAATAGATGTACTATCAATCAGATTTTGAACAATTTTGAAACCAGTGCCTGTATAGTGAAATCATGAAAATTAAATCAGAACATGAATTCTTCATTTTCTTATTTGAGAAATTCAATATATAGAATATATTCAGTCTGATAAATAATTTAATAACATACAATTACAGAAACTGAGAACAGGGGTGAGTAAAACTAATTTTTCTCATTACCACCAAATATGAAGGTGATATGCGATTTTCTTTGCACAAATGAATATCTTCTCCAATTGATAATAAAACCCTAACTCCACCATAACAACTTTGATTATTCTCAAACGCTTTGAAATGAGTCAATAATTTATTTTAATCTAAATTATTAGCCTCTATCGAGTATACGCTATAAACTTCACAGCTGTGAACTTACAAGTGCATCCACATAAAAACTAGCTGAAAAACAATTCTGATATACACTCATCAATCACACAATGTAGTTCGACAGCAGAAAACTGTGTATTCACAAAGAAATATGCTCTTTGCCGCTTCCAATTATGATATACTTCTCTCACCATAATAATACAAGCATTTTGAGCACGTAACATTTCTTTTTTACCATTTTATCTATGTTTTGTTTGTATGATCGAACTGAATTTTGTAGCATTAACCTTGTTAATAAACGTTAACCTTGTTAATAAAACACTACTTCAACATTTAACTATTTACTTCGATAGCAGATATTGGAATATTTTTACAGTGCGTGAATATGGAAGAGAACAAACAGATGTTTAACTATTGCCGTTTACGACAGAACTGACTGATACATCCTAATATACATTGAACTGATCAACGCTCGCTCGAGAGGGATGAACCGTGAGAGGTTCAAGTGTTCTGGAATGCAGCCACTTGCCTGTACAGGGTGGTACGAGACATAAGTAAATATGAATAAAATGAATTCTCACCGTACATGCCGCCCCGTTTGAAAGAACCTACTTTCAACTTGAATGCAAAATGAAAACAATATAACTAACATTAGTTACATATAGTCAAAATGGATAATTTCAAAAAATTGTTAGTCAGTAGGAACAGTTTCTATTAGCAACACACATATTTTAGAAGAAGCTCTTCTAAACACGCCCTTGGGCGTTCAAACAGACAGTACGCGCACTACACTATCACCGGGATGAACTCGTGACTGGATGTCTTCATGCATTTTTTTCTTTTCATAGCTCTTAGTTTCTCACGCAACTTCATCTTTCGTGGAGTTCCACAGCTCAAAAATGCTGGTGTTTGAGTACCAGTTGTTGGAGAGACCATACAACTTGAAGAAGGCGAAGAACTCTGATCTGGGACTGGAATAAAAATGTAATGTAATTCATTAATATAGTGAAGATACATATGTTTGATAAAACTTTTGATTTACTCTTATTTCTTTTTAAACTGGTAAATACATCATGTGTGTAAAGAAATACATGAGTTAAAGGAAAGCAGAATAACCACACATAGAATAATAATTGATATTGTTTTCTTTTCTCATATTTCACAAAAACATGCCTGACATATTTGTAGCTGTAGGAGAAGTTAAAATAACAAATTATCATTTAGAAATGCAGTAGATATTACAATCAGTATGTAAAATTGAAACACAAAGTAGGTATCCATCAAAAAAAATATACTAAGAACATGCAAAATGGTACTCACCATCCAAGACAACAATTTTCTTAGGAAGTCCTTCGCAATTTTCATTATCGATAACTTCCAAGGAGTGCTTAGTGGTACTGTGGGGAAATATCGATGGAACTGCAGACTTCTTTGGCAAAATATTTCTCACATACCCATGTAGTTTCTATGCAAGGCATGGATATTTTTACCTAATAAATCATCTCTGCTGCATAATCGCAGCCAACACGCAGCCCTAAAAAATAAAATATCAATTTATTTGCATGGGACGTTCCCAAATGATTGTAAATAAAACGTTCAAATGGTAGCGTTGAGATAATGTTGTGAAATGAAAATTATTAACATTTATCTATCTTGTAGAATCCTCTGGAATCCTGAATAAACTTATATTTTCGCCAGTTTTTGTAAAACAACCACGAACAACACCTCCCACCTTTGCGAAACATTCTCCTGTCTAAAATATATTTCACTTATTCACAACATGCACATAAAAACTAGGTTCTGGCGGGTGGCCTAGCTTTCGTATCTGTACTTAATCTGTACAATAGTCAAAACTGCTACCTTCCTGCTGCTACATTTGAAAACAAACTTCTTTCGTAGTTTTATACCATGAAAGATACCGAATAAAATATGTCAGATATTGATTTACCTGAAAACATGTCGCAAACGTCTCAGTCGTGATAGTGCAAATTTCGTAGTTTCACACCATAAATTGTTTTCAGAAAAGATTGCTAATTGATGTTAAATAAAAGTAAATGTCATTATTCAAAAAGCAGAAAGTGTGAAGCATCTTGTAAAATAATTTTATCTTACTGGATTTTATGAAAATTTGGACGTATTTTTATGCTAACAAATTAGACGATTACTGTTTAATGAGCTTGAAGAATTGCAATTCAACATACATTTCACTGTTATGATCTCTGTAATTTAGAAGAAAGGTTTACCTCAACACATGGTCGCTTATTCATTTTAGACTCGATTTTGTTCTCGTTTAGACGTTCAAAAATAGCTCTTATTCTTCAGCAAAGAAAAAATAAATTAAATGTGTCTATTATATTTGCTGCTCGAAAATTGCTGAAATCTAAACTTACAACTTATATACCAGAGTTAGTGAAATCTTTAAAAAAAATCGAAAGTGAAATGATTAATTATCCTTCAATGTGTTATGAACTTGCTTTTTCAAGTCTAAACGTATATATCACAAATAAGAAACATTTTTGTCAATTGAATTGCTGAATGTGGTCCACATTGCTAAGCAGATTGAAGAGACATGCCAGTGCCGATAATTTTTGGAACCAAAAAATAGAATTATGAAACCCATTGAAAACGAAAACAAAATATGACAAAAATTAAAGGAAAATAATATAAGGTCGAGAAGTAGAATAAGTGAAAACTTATTTTTTCATGTCCCAAATACACTATTATTTTTTGAATTTAGAATACTGTTTCTTCCCCTTTTTTGATTCAATATTGAAAAAGCATCGTTATTTTTAATACAAAATTATCACGCCAAAAAATTGGTGTGTAAGGAAAATACATTACTATTGCAAATCGCAGAAAATTCGAAAAACGAAAAACTCGAATACGAATTGTTTTCCAACATTATGTGAAATTTAGAGATATTTATGGAAATGTCCAATCAATTACATGAAAAATGTAAGATTCAATGTTTCATTAATAAAAAAAATTACAAATCCATGAAACATGAAGATTGCTAGGAACATGCGAAAATAGTTCATTATCTAAATACTGAAGATACGATTTAAAGGGGGTTGTGTCTAAAAAATGTGACTGTTGCAATTGTTTGCAGTAGATAAGCTTTTTATCAAAATCTAATTGAATTTATGCCATTAAAATATCAAAATGAATATGCTTGTAAAAGTCAGGCATTACAATTGAAAAAATATGCTTGACATTGCACGATTGAATTAGAAATATATCATTCATCACAATATTTTTAAATATCGTAATACATTCATTCCATGTTTTTCTGAAAATTGATTTTTTACAGAATGAAAGTTAATTTGAAGTACCGGTAGGCGATCTTAATTTAATTGAATCTACCCTGGATTGACTAGGAGTTAACCTTATTATAACACTTCCAAAATACAAATCATGAAATACAAATCAATTCAAAGAACTAAGATTATAAAAAAAAGGAAAGAAGAAAAAAATCACATCAAAACTTGTTTCAATCACTAAATAATCATCTTCAGGAGGAAGATTGAACAGTTTAATCCTTCTCTGGAAGCCCAAATATTTATCAGTTCAAGAAACATTTCAATAAGCTGTCAAAGTTCTTTTTCTTTAGTCAAAGTTATAAAGTGCCCAAAATTGAAACGAATGTACAGCTCATAATACTTTCCGAACCATTATAAGTGGCTGTGAACTGCCTCGGGAAGAACCCAAGAACGGAACTAATCAACAAAATATT
>WOGN01002220.1:710-17179 GCA_015342105.1 Leptinotarsa texana
GATTTGAGTTGGGATAGCTCTTGTGGTTTGTTGTGGTGGTCTGTGAGGTTGATAGATCTATGGATGAGAGAATTCTAGACGGACTTGGTTTGTACTGGATGATGGTGGGAGTTTGCGTTGAAGTATCTGTTTGTGTGTGTTGGTTTCCTGTAGACTTTGTGGGTGAAGAAGTTATTGGATTTTGTGATGAGGACATCTAGAAAGGAAAGGGAGTCATTGGTTTCAATGTCCTTTGTGAATTTTATATTTGGGTGGTTGAAGTGATAAAGGAAATTATGACAAAAACGTCATCTACGTATCTGAACCAGCAAGAGGGTTTGTGGTCGAATCTGACAATAGCTTTGGTTTCGAAATATTCCATGAAAAGGTATGCAAGGGCTGGTGAAAGAAAAGAACCGATGGGGGCGCCCTTTACTTGTTTGTAGAAAGTATCTTGAAAAAGAAAGTATGTGCTGGACATACAGTGACTGATGAGGTTGAGAGTGCTTTTGGAAATTTGGTGTTTCGTTTCGAAAATGTTCAATGTGTCTGATACGGAAATATTAGTAAATAAACACACTACGTCAAAACTCACAAGGATGTCAGTCTGTTGGATGTTGGGGTTTTTGAGGACTGTCCAACAAGGGTTTGGAGAGTGTTTGCAAGGTGTTTGGCAAGGTTTTGTGTTAGAGAACCGAAAGCACTCATAATCGGGCGAAGAGAAACATTGCTCGAGTCACTGCTTTTTAAATATTTCATCAATGACATAATTGGTTGTTTTGAGAAAGACTATACATCTCTTTCTGTAGATGATACAGTAGTAGCATCTATATTTGAGAATTTCATTGATTTGAGTGTTGCCGCATCTGCTTCTGTCTATAAAATGAAAATAATTGCTTCTCAAATGGATTGGTTCTGAATGAAAATAAAACCGATTCAATAGTGTTCTCAACTCCTGAATTGTCTAGTTTTCAATTAAAGTTGAGAAACAAATCTATACAGCTGAATCATTCAATTGAATTCCTAGGAGTTTTCATAGATTTTTAGCTCTCTTGGTTTGACCGTGTTGATTTTGTTCTCGAAAAACTCGAAACAGATTGTTTCGTTCTAGGGCAGTTCCGATCTGATGTTAATATCGACTTGTTGTGTTTGTAGTACTGAGTTGTTTTTTACTGGCCAATATTGTTCATAATCATTGTTACAAATGTGAATGGTGAAAAGAAGTTATTTCTATTCTGACTCATCATACATGGAATTTTCAAAATACATGCCAAAAATGTAGTGAGAAACTGAATACGGTTAATGCAATGTTTTTATAGTTGATGCAACACGTCAGGCTACCATTGGTGAATAGGGATTTCCTTATGACGAGGGTGGACAATGAAAAACTTATCATAGAGAACAATGAATGTAAGGAACTCCTTCTTGAGGCAATGAGGTATCATTTAGCACCTGAAAGAAGATGTGTCCTATCTACAACGCGCACAATGGAAAGAAAGCCTAACGGAGCCGACCCTTATCTTTTTGCTATAGGTATGTTTTCACTTTTGAAATCCGGCTGTAATTCACGGAAAATTCATTAATAACTAGTCTGATGTATTTCTATTGAACTAATTCATTTCATATCGTAAGGTGGTGGATCTCTTTTTGCCATTCATTCCGAATGTGAAGTTTACAATCCAAAATCAGATTCTTGGTCAGCAATAGCTCCCATGCAGTGGAGAAGGTCTAGATCTGGAGTAACAGGACTGAGAAGACTCTTATATGTTGTTGGAGGGTAGGTATATACTTATGGGTTTATTGTTTTGAAATTATTTCTCAAGGTACGATGGAGCGTCTGACCTGGCGACAGCGGAATACTATAACCCTCTTAATAACTCTTGGTATTCTATCACGCCGATGGGTACGAAGAGGTCTTGTTTGGGTGAGTGTTTCATAAGGAGATGAATTGTTTTCACGTAGAGAAGAGCTTTTGGTTTCATATTTCAATTAGTGTTACCTAACATTTTATTGCAACTAATAATCATACAGATATATTCATTAGTGTCAAACACGCATGAAGAAGCTATTGTATTGTTGAACGCATGTTGTGGCTCTGTGAATTGTTTTATGAAAATATCACAATGTAGAATAATTCGATACGTTTTCAGTTGACGACAAAGTTATGACTTATAATTTATCGGCATTTTGTGTAAATTGGATGAGATAATACGAAGTTATCCATGTGTGGATTGTGAAAGCAACACAATCGAAAATGTCACCTTATTTTTTGTGATATAACAAAACAGTACACTATAAAGACATAGTCTTGATACTATAATATTATATGTATATATCTCACTTTTGACTTTTGAGGATAGCCTATTTCAATGTTTGATATCATAGTCATATATCATAGTGTCAAATCAATATTTCAGGATTTATACCAAGATTAGAAATATTTACGCGGGTTTACAAACAGATGCAATCCTGGTGATAAAGAGAAGTTGCAATTGCGTTGGTTTCGTTTCACGTAAGTCACTTCAAAGGTTGAGGTTACTTCTTCGTTTCGTATCGTAAACAAGTATTCACCTATTTCAAGCCACTCTCGAACCATCCAAGACTCGTAAACGGATGCTCCGTTTAACTGAAAGTTTATCTCTTATAGCACTTCGAGGGGTAGTTTTTAAATTATTTTCTATAATTCCTTATCGAAAAAATTCAATACTCGTTCAGCGTTGATGGTATTACTGAAAAAACATCCTTCCAATTATTCTGTCGCCTAGAATACCACACCATTCATCAAATTCTGAGAATATTGGTCCTTATAGTTCAAAACCCAGTGGTAATTTTCAATAGACCAATATCTGCAATTTTGAGCAGATATCATTCCATTGGTAGCGAACGTAGCCTCATCAGTGAATACATTTTTTCTCAGGAAACTGCTGTCATTTAGCCCACGTGCAGTAATCTGATCATTTATATTCATTAGTTTCTTTCAATATTTGCAAGAACTTCAGTCATGACGAACGAGACATCTCTACTCGAATTTGATTGCACAGACTATTTACGTTAACTTATTTGAGGATTGCCATCAGGGTACCTTCCATTTCGATGTGGATTGTCAATAGTTAGATGATTCTTTATTACACTTCGGGTTTAAATAAAACGTTTATTTACGCAGACTGCGATTCCATGTCGAATACAATTTCGTTGCGAATATCTTCTTTTGAATTCTTGAGCAACTCATCTGCTACTTTGAGCAACTTCACCAAATCACCTAATAATTTCAATTTTTCACGTATATAAAAACGTTCAATGGGCATTTCGTTACTGTTTCTGACACATAAACTTCCAAATAGATATCTGGGGTATCAATAGTTTATTTGTTTCTATGACACTCTATCCCAACATTCGAAAGGAAATTAAAAAAATCCTTAAAAATGACGACACGCTAGGCTAATGAAGGGAACTGAATTGGAATAACTCACATTTGATAAAATGATAATTTTCAATTTAATTTCAATACACTTTGTTTTTATTGATTTTGACTACCTAATCAATAACTGAAAATCGGACTTGAATATGATAATAACAAAAAAAATACAATTTCGTGTTTTATGACACTATAATTCTGATCATTTCGACAGTGGATGCTTTGATCTTCAAAGAGAAAAGTGTCATTGAGTATGAAACGCAATAATGTTGAAAACAACATGCAATAAAAAATAATAAAATCATATATATTCAAAGATGATTGATTGTACAACACAAGTCAGGAGACATGTATATGGAAAAGAGGGTGAATATGATGAAATTCTCTTAGTATATATCAATCATTCCATTGAATTTCTTATAAAATTTTTATATATGAAATGGTCGGCTCTTTAGATTCAACATGTTATACTTATATGGTTGCTTCAATAACAAAAATACCAGGTGTCACGTGAGGGTTTAAAAAACTGAACCTTACAACTCCTGATCTCAATTCATATTCTCAAAAACCATCAAGAAAACTCAAGGCTTATCTTTCACACTCGCTCAGCATGTCTCCTGTGATACTTGAGATCCGGGACTCTGACAGTCTCCAGCAATAACCATCCTACACTTATGTGTTGCAGTGCAGTCAGACACGTCAAAGACTATCTCCTTTCCACCTACAATAAACATTCGAATATTCAACCTACGTCACGTTCGTCCACTTTATCGGTTATGCCAAATTTTAAATTTTTTCAATGTCCTCGTTTCGTCAAATTTATTCAATTTATTCCATTTTCATTTTTTTATTGTCCTGTTGTTATCACTTGACAGAACTAAAATAAGAAACTGTTGTGAAAATGAAAAGCGCGGATCACCTTGTGATACTGAGGCATCAAATAAACTAAACAGCTGCGGCCAACTAGATTTTATAATGTTACAGAATATATTCAACTGTATTGACATCAAAACTCAATGTGTGTACTGAATATCAGATCAATTCGTCAACAGAAAGAGGGTCAATCTTCAGTTACTGAATTTAACCCAAAAAAACAAACAGCTCAAGCTAAGTTAAACTATTCAAAATTCAGGTCCTTCTACTGAATTTCGTTTTCATAAATGTATATGAAGTGATGGGCCTTCTAGAGTTAAGAAGGTTCCGAAAAGTTGATGAGTTATGAAGTGAGACAATATTGAACATGACACTGGTTGCCAGTTGACGAACATTAGGCCATTCTGTAAAAAACAAAAGTTTTGAGACTAACTAAGAACTTCAAATGATAAAACTTCTTATGATTCACATATATACAGTGTGTAAAAGCCAAATGGAATAAATTCATTATTTCAGTTACATATTCAAAAGTCTTGAAACACGTCAAATGTAAATTTTAATTCAACATTCTTCAACGTACGAATGCCACCGCTACCTTCAACTCCCTTCGAATGAAAGGTACAACCCCCAATTTTCTAAACGGAAAGTATAGGTTTGTGATATATCGTTTGATAGGCCTCTTTTGAAACTATTTAAAAATGTTATCGCTTTCACGTTTGCTGCAACAATTGATATAAAACAAATTAAAATCATTTGATAAAATACACTCAAGAACTAAAATGTAATGCAAAACGTAAGGAAATGTAGAATACGAAAATTATTTAATATATCAGACGTGGCCAACCTAATCGCAGGCGTGATTCGTTTTTTCAAGTCATTTAAATCTGAAGGTTTAGTTTTGTACACATTACCCTCTACATATCCCCATAAAAATCAATCTAATAATGGAAGACTAGGTGATCGTGCTGGCCATTCAATCGATACCCGTCTCCCTATTCAGCGATTGGAAAATGTTGTATCGAGGTATTGCCGGATATTAACTTGGTATCCTGCTGAAACCATATAATGTTTACTGGAACTTGGGAGTTTCATGGATCAGGATCTAAATTTGCAATACTTGGAAAAACATTATTTTGAAGTAGTGCTAAATAATTATTGCCATTCAAGTTGCCCTTAATGAGAAAGGGATCAATGATATGGTTTTCCACAATCCTTGCATAAACATTAACCTTTTGGATGTATTGCCTGTGTTCTTCTCTCATCAAGTGAGGATTTTCCGTTGACCAGTAGTGGCTATTTTGCCGATTAGCATGACCATTAAGAGACAAATTACACTCATCAAAAACATAACGTCTTCTAATTGAATGATATTCTTATCCAACATGTCCATCATTTGGTTACAAAAAAAGTTCTTCTATCAAAATCGTCTTTTATGAGATCCTGAATAGATATCATTTTACAGGGATGCATTTTTTTAATATGTATACTATCGATGTATGTTTACTAACATTGAATGTAGTGGATGCCTGTCTACTCGATGTATGTGGGTTTTTCTCAAACTCAAGTGTCACATCTTACTTCAGTTCATCAGCTGCATTGGCAGCTGCTTTTCTTATCTGCCCTACATGATCATGCTCATGAAATTTCTTCTTTATTTTGACTATTGTTTCTTGAGATATGAGCAATAAATTAAAAAATTGTTCATGAAATAGGAAAGCTATTTTCTGTTGTGTTCGGATTTTATCTCCGTAACCAATCATTTGTAAAACTGTTACTTTATGGATTTCCTTTAATCTAACCATTTGTCAGACTTGAAGTTAACAAACTCCAAACTTAAATCAAAATACTGACAACTAAAGTTGTAACGTACAAAACAAGTTGACAATGTGTTTAAAACTAACCTCACCACGAAAATTATATACTTTTTTTCAAAGGATACCATCTGAAAATAACATTGCTATGGTTTTTGATTTCTTTCTTATTATCAATATTTCAACATGAAATAAGTTTGAGTATATTGCAATAAGTTCCTAGTGTACCATATGATTTTGATTCATTTTATCTCGATTGTTGCAATAAACTTGAAAGCGATAACATTTTTTGAATAGAAAATGAAGAGACCTTCCGAAGGATATATATATAAAGTCATATTTTGAATTAGTCAATTTCAACTAATCATAGAGTCGCTAAAAATCTGTATTTCCACAACAGTTTGTATTATAGTTCTGCTAAGTAAAAACAACTAACCACTCAAAATAATGGAAAGAATTGAATGAATCTGACAACACGAGGACAATGACGACTATGACTGTACTGTAACACATAGGTACGAGATGACTACTGCCAGAGTCTAGCTGAAGGAGTATAAAATGAAAGTCTTGAATTTCCTTGACGGTTTCTGACGATAAAATTTGGATTAGGAGTTGAAAGGTTTAGTGCATTGAACCCTTCGGTGAGACCCATAATTCTGTCACTTTTCTCATTGAAGCAACAATTGGAAAGTAGGAAATTTCAGAACTTTTATAGGTACATTCAATACTGATTATTCATTATTTTCATTCACCCAATCATTTCAGGGTTAGGGATTCTAAAACCCATACTTGTCAACAGTGACAAGTATTGAAAAGGGTACAGTATTTCTGAAAATTTTTGTAGGTGGATTCCGAATAAGAGCTTTCAATTTGCCAATTCTTTCAGCACTCATGATGTCTATAAAAACATGAAAAATTGATTTGCACCCTTGCCTCTGCAAATCAAGAGCTGATCATTCCACCTAGTCACAAATACTACTTTTTTGCTCTAAATCAAGAAAAGTGTGAGAAAATGCTATAATTTTTTTTGAAATGGCAACTGCTTCAAAATGGAATGAAACTTTTTTTATGTGAATTTTATAGTGAATAAAAATGTAATATATCGTTTCATCATATCATATATGGAACTTGTCAATAGAGTGAAAAATATTGTTCAAAAGAAAAACATTTTTTTTGGTTTGAAGGCGTCGACTATGAGGTCATTGGCCTTCTACTATTAGTTTGTTCAACATTTGCTTTCTTCTTCAAATTTTTGAGTATAGCCCAATAGATTTTATAAATTTTATACAATGTATAAAAAGGAATTATTATCAGTTATTCTAGTTTCCGTGGGAAATAGTAAAATAGCTTATAGATTATCAAAGATTACACCAAATCTTCATTATGTTTGTGACTTTTATTCGATTGATTCTTTTAATTTGAATAGATGATAACCTAAATTCAGTGTCAGTGTCAGAGGAATTTGAATTACGCGAAACAAAAATTTCATGTAGCATTTTCATATCGCGCAACATTTTGGTTGCGTTTTCCATAATTCAATTATTTCTTTTCAATCATATAATCCTCCTTTATTATTTTCAGGCATATGTTCTTTTGATGGTCTTATTTACGTGTGTGGAGGTTATGATGGAGCATCCTGCTTGAGTTCAATGGAGAGATTTGATCCTTTAACAGGGGTTTGGTGTAGTTGTCCCGCAATGAATAATAGAAGACGTTACTGCAGAATTGCTGTTGTAGGTAATAATTTTTCCACAAACTTTCAGGAGCGATTTCCAGTAATGAAGATTCATTGTTTTTTTTTTTATTACAGACGATTGTATATATGCCTTAGGAGGTTTTGATTCTACTAATTACCAGGCGTCCGTAGAGAGGTAGGTTTTCAATGAAATTGAGTTTAGAGACTTAATTTCATTGGAAAAAATAATAAGTATTCAACCAATGTCAATACACGCCGTGTCTGAATGAAATGAAGTGAAAAACTACATATCGAATTTTCATACGGTTTTCACCAATAGGCTGAATGATTCAAGAGTGGATTTTTTCGATGTTATCCATGATGGTGGTTCGTGTGTGTGTGTGTGTGTGTGCGTGTATGTGTACTCTATGTAAACTAATTTGTACAGAGTACACATGATGGATTATGCTAAAACCATTCTTTACCGTGTATGCAATCTCTTCTTTATACTCATGAAGTATATCTCTACCGTGTAGAAAAATTCCAATATCATTACCCCCTTCTCCTCCAATGCCACTAGGTGACTAGATGAGCTCACAGATTGCTCATTAGTTGAAGGTTCTTTTTGGTTTTCAGAGATGTGTACTTTGTACAAGATAGTTTATACTTGGCACACATGAGGTATAATCTGCATTAACGTGTATGCACCTCGCCCATATGAACGTCAAATAATTGTTAAGACGTCACACACGCACACACCCAATGTCTCAGACAAAGAAAATATTCCTATGTATACATTTTCAGCTATTCACCGGGTCAAAAATAATTATGAACAAGACATATCGTTCCATAGTCTCGAGTGCTCCACATAGTTTTGGAACGTTTTAGAGGGCGAAAATTTCTGCCCAAATTTCATCAAAGATACACCCATCGTATCAAACTGAAAACCTCCTTTATGGACAAGCTGATACCGAAACAAAAAATGTAGGCAAATATTTTCTGCTACAGTTTCTAAGCTAAGTCGTTCGCGACACACAAAATATGCATGCATTATCAAAACAAATATGAAACTTCAGTTCCCATTGCTTTCAGTTAGTTTCAGTAAAAGTGTACTTTAATTTGTTATTTCAAATCGTGAGTTATCTATACACACACACACCCTAACGCCCCTACCGCTAAGACAGTCCCAATGGTCGTAAAAAACCGTATCTACTATCTACTACTAGTATCTACACCACTATCTACTGGCACTCAACTCCGCGTCTTATATATAATCGAGGAACGCCTGTCCGACGGATGGACGAAGACAAAGTGTGAATAACCAGAAATATGTGTATTATTCATTTTCCGATGGCATTTCTGGATAGCTGTCTGATAGATCCTAAATTGAAATCGATCGGGGAATAACCCCCCCCCCCTAACTAACCCTATCTAAATCGTCGAGGCAAGTCGATTTTTGATTTCTACAGTGTACATTTTTGTATGAATAGTTCACCCCCAATTTCATTTATTACTCAAGGAGAGCAACCCTGTCGAAAAATTTAAATGGTATTGGGAGGTGATTGAAGAGGGGTTTTATTCTCTATTCAACCGTGCAAAGAATCACACCACCAACACCCAAATAGAGGGCACCAGTAAGAGTTTTCTCAATGAATAATGGACCTATTATGTGGTCACCCAATATTCCCGCCCACATATTAACTTTTTGCGGAAACACGTTAAAAAATAGCCTCATCACTGAAACGAATGTGTTTGAATAGCAGAGATTTTGCAAAATATTGTTAGAGACAATTTCACAATTTTTGGCTTTCCACTACTCCATCTAGTTACAAAAAATGTGAGATGTTTCAAAGAAAGAAAGGAAGCAATGAATTTCAAAAGAAGTAACTCTATACATATATGTTGTATCCTTCACAGCATTTCTACACGGTATACCAAAAATTTTACTTACATGTCTGGATAACAAAGTAAGTGGTCTATTCAATGCTTCACTACATGCCGCCGGGGTTTGTTGTTGCTTACGCCTATTCAACTTCGATCGAATAGTTGTTTACGGATTGAATTAATTTTGATGAGTAACTGGTGGGAATCCGCTTCATTCTGAAATTCTAAAAATCGAAGCAAGACAGGCAAAAATTCAGTCTTCGACTATTTTTATGAAGTGGGTAGGTAAAATATCTGAAGAAGGAGCCAGGATATACCTTCTGATCGTCTCTGGTATGATAGCCAACTGGATAAACGTGAGTGTTTCATTATAGTGATTCAGTCGACCGTCATGTGAAACGGTGGTTTGAACCCTAAGTCAGACGATTGATTTTCAGTATTCAACATCCAATCTGTGCTGGGAATGTCGCGTTGGAAGGTAAGGCCTCATTAATCTTCAGCTCGCACAAGTTAACACTTTTGAAGCTTGCCGTTTGACAGTTGGTTGAAGGGAAAATAGGTTTGAAATCAATCGCAGCCTGTGGGTCATCATCTGGAAAATCCTTGATGACTGCTGAATTATAGCAGTATAGTATGCAATTGGGCACACTACACTAGGCATACTGAAGCAATTTCAGATGTTCAAGGTTGAATAACTGAGCAGCTCTTGCTTTTGGTTCTATGTTATAGGAAGAACTCTTAGGGTCGTTTAAATGAAGCCCATCTCGTCTGTAGACTCTGGGTTTGGGTTCTTCGGTTATATCACGGTCTACAAAGGTTTCATGAATAGCTAGAGCGAGAATGTCTGCGTCGGCGTTCGACGTTTCGAAGGAGGACTCCTACCACCACAGATAGGTGTCCACGGATAGTGATCATGAAATGATAAACTGATGTTGATTCCTACTTTTTCAGGTTTGACCCAAGAGAAGGTACTTGGTGTGCAATTCCATCGATGTCGTCCAGAAGAAGCAGCTGCGGTGTTGCTGCTTTGAATAACCATCTTTATTGCATAGGAGGTACAGTATCAATTACAATAGATATATTCGTTATGGAATGATTTTATTTTGAAGGAAATGATGGTACGATGTGCATGTCAAGTGGTGAAAAGTTCAACATCAGGAGAAATGCTTGGGAACCTATCACCTCAATGAACAGCCGAAGGTAAGATACAGAAATGTTATCAATTGAGTACATGAGAATATTTTTCTGTTAACCTGCAGAAGTTGTCGGCTCATATTTCTTATGGTCTTGTCACGGCTTGAAAATAATTTCGAATAGTGTGTTTGTAGTCAATCATATAACCACATTATCGAGGCTGATATTTCATTTTGAACGTCACAATTAAATGTTTATTAAAACAACGATAAAAATAAAATAAAAACAACAATAAAATAATTGGCGCTCCGGGGCGACTTCATTGATTCTAGTGGAGCATTTGCTTTTTCAGCTGCAGGAAAACCCGGAAAAACCTGCAGCATCACAGCATCTGAAGATCTTAATCTAACAATGTTCTCTCTCTTATAAAACAAAAGGTAGGGTGTCTCCAGAGGCTCCAATAAATTCAATGCATCGCCAGAACACTTCGTGACACGACTATCGTCAAACTCAAACCAGTCCGTTTCGTCTTTGACCAAGGCGTAATATTTTCCGAGATATTTTCAAAAAACCAAACCCCACCTTTCTTACTGAATTGTTTGTAACTTCTACAATTTTTTCGAGCCCCTTTCAAAATTTTTCCTGGATCATTATATTTTTGGTGCATTTGGACAGAAGTTTCCAAAAATATATATTTTGGCCAGACTGTAGACTTTAGTAACTGTCATAAACATAATATCAAATTAAACCTGTGAATTTCCAGAGAAACGTTTTTGCTTTACATATTTCATATTCAGTTGTAACCATATGACAGTGACAGTGTTTACAATTATGAGATTTATGCACAACTAGGCTATCAGTGTAGCAATGATTCAATAATAGTAACACCTAGATGTTAATTTTATCGGTGTTGGGAAGAAGCGGTGTATCCCTGTATACTAGCCTTCAATTTTCTTCATCACTATATCTGTTCGAAGGAAAAAATAACGCTAATTTAGACTCTCAAACAACAGTTGAGAAATAATTCATCTTGAGCTAAGTGTTGTGTAACAAATTTGTTTATAGACAGCAACAATATCACACTTCAGTTTATGTTGCAACTCCTTCATCAAGAACGTTCAGCTGTACTAGATCTCACACAAATCAGTGCCATTTAGAAAATACAGGAATTATCACGTCTACTTTCTCACTTTATAATATTAAAGTTACCTGGAACACAAATTTGCCATCAACCATAAACGTGGAGTCTATAAGTGCCATTTTAAGAAACCCTCCATCTCGAAAGATGGAATCGTTGAGTTCATAGACTCGGTTGTACAGAAGAGTACCGAGGTAACATTTCAACGCAATCGACATTCAGCCTTAATACCGCTCGTGTTCGGTTCTAATTCCTCACCGTGAGGCACCCCTCTTTATCTTTTGTCGATAGGCGAGGCAGTTGGCGTTCCCCCATAAAACTTTTACATTCATTTGTTCTTATATCAGCTACGATACAGCTGTTAGTAAGGCATGCGCCTCTGTCCTTGCGAGAAATACACAACATAACCAAAGATTTTTCGAACTTCTAACTGACAAATTTGTTGTTTCATAGTTTGTTTATATTGCAAAGACTCGATGAAGAAAACGTGACGTGCAGCAAATGTGTGATTCATTCAAGTGATAAAAACCCATAAATATGGAGGAAAAGTGCGTCAATTTTGTTAATAACATGTGTTTGTGTTTTTCTGAAAAAAAAAACGAAGATTCGTAATTAAGTTTCCTCAACATTATCACGAGAAGTGATGAAATATTAGTTGAATATCTAGTAAGTGCGAGTTGTCGAAATGATAAAAAAGTCACAAATTGCTCTCTTTGACTTTCAATCAAATTTGATTTGAACGAGTATGAGTTGATCTGAAGAAAACCATAAAATGCTTCTGAAGAAGCCACTGTAATGGGAAAGCCGGAGAATAAACCTTTGAAGAAAATGGCTGAACTAGTGACGGAGAGGCGAAAACCAGCTGTTCTCTTGAAAAGATCGAAATCTGTGAGATCTTCGTTGCGTATTTTCGGCGCGAAACTTCTGCAAACTCATCAGAAACACCACGAAGAACCCATTCAAAAAACCCCGTCTCTATCTTCCTTGAATTCGTACAAAAGAACGTTCTCGTATGATGACAATATGTCTTCTATGACCATTTTACCCGACTTCTATGCGAAAGAATCAGTTAACACCATCTTGAAGACTCCAATGATGAAGTTTGAATCCAAGTACAAAACGAAAAGAGAGAAAGTGAAAATTACCACGCCGCCCCTTGTTATAGCCCCAAAAGCTGCCCAGTTGCTTCAAATACCTCTCAGAGATAATCCGGAACCTCTGAGCTTGGAGTACGATAATGTATTTTTTAACAATAATATTGATATACCTGAAGATGTCATTAGTGATCAGCTTGACTCTAACGTCGATTACAGACGTAACGGTTTCCACAGAACCGCCTTAAGACTGTCCTTAGCCACTACAAGAAGAAAGAGGACTGAAATTGAGGCAGAGTATACAAGTAAGTGTTTGTATGAAAAGTATTTTCCTTACCCATGATACAGAATCTAAAATATTGAAAATGAAAAGTAATGCTGATATAAATAGTCGCCTGAAAATTATTATAATACAATATTTACATGAACGAGTTTCTTTCATGACTTTTGTCGACTGTTGGGTCGATTATCTATAATGTACACTTCCAAATAGATTTGGGATGATAATGACAACAAATACGTCCCTCATTGCCTACGAACACCTACGTAATCCAGGTCAACTTGCAGATTCTCCAATACAAAGTTTTTAGCACTTCGCATTTTCAATTTTATTAACTAACAATGTTTAATCTGGCACATTGAACTTCCCTTGCATATCATCTCTTATGATATTATATAGTGGTTTATTAAAAATATGGAGTTGATATTTAATACTCGCAATCTTGAATTAGACGAGAATTTAAATTTTTAACATTGAAAACAATCCTCAGTGGTAGTAATACCTTTTCAAAAATTACGTTGTGTAGCGTTCTTTTTTTACCCATTCTTTTCGAAATACGAATAGAATGAGTAAAAGTATATTTTGTGTAAATCAACATTTATATATTTACAGTTAAGTTTCGGATGGACTCGTTCTTCTTGTTTATAATTATATGAATGAAACTTTTGTACAGAGTGGGCCAAATTGACCACTTTCAAAGAGAAACTCCTGTTTCCAAACTAAATAAATGAAAACTTTTTTCCTGTCAAAAATTTCTTGTTTTTATAAAAACATTTCCAAAGCACTTTTCTATGTAGAATTAATGGTGTAAAAACGTATTTTTTTAATGAGAAATCAATAGTTTAATATGGCACCCTGTATATTCCTGCGTATTTCGATAGAGCTAAAATTACCTTTTCAAAAATGTACCACATTTGATGTTTTGGTAGTCAACTTTGAAATAGAGGGAGAGGTTTTAGGTTTTTTTATGTAGATGCACACTGACATCAAGTATGCTTTGGACAATGCGGCCCTGAAACAGAATGCAAATATTTACTGGTAGCTTTCCAATGTTGATTTAAATAGTGAAGACGCTCTTCAATTAGTGGTTTTTATTCAATTCTCAAACACATTTGCAATGAAGTATGAGAATTATGAAAAATGGGATTTGATTCTATATTTTATACAATCGGGGAAAATGCAGAAGCAGCAAGTAGTTTATATCACAAGAGGTATCCAGAAAGAAGACAACCTTTCAGAAATATTTTCGCAAAATTGCTACAAAACCTAATTGATAATGTTAAATTTTAGAAGAAAAGGCGAAAATTATATGAATCAAATAGGGATAAGGAGTTGAAAGAAATAGTCATTTTAGGAGCTGTCGAACATAATCTCAAAAACTTTAACGCGAAGTTTGAATATATTGTACGTTTTTACACGTGGGTTCACCAATAATTGACTACACTGAATAATCAAACTCAACTTTATTTAACTTCAAATACAACAAACATTTCAACTAAAAATTTTAACTATTATTTTGATGTCAATCGCCCTACTAGATCACTACGCGTACCGCACTGTAACGTCCATTTCACTGTGTACATGACTGTCCGCGCTTGCAGCCAGCGTTTAAATATCGCAATGGAACATCGTAAAACTTTTGCCAAAGTTCCATCGACATCGCTAGCATGTTTCTTGCTGCTTCTCGAGAAGCAGGTAACATTGGACATTCCTACGCTCTCAGCTACGTCAAGTTTGATTTATGGTTACCAGTGGCGGCGGCGTTATTTCCTTTCGGATATAATTTACAACAATGTCAACTGTCACCAAGAACTAACGTTAGGGGGATTTTGAAAAAATACAAATCCAAGCCATACAAGACCAGAAGAGTTCATCAACTCAGACCAGGATATTTAGAACGCCGCATGCTGTTTCTGGAAAGTTGTACCAACTGCGTGATTTTTCGTTGAATTGTATTTGGACAAATGAAGCTTATGTGAGCAATGCTGGCATTTTCAACTGCTACAATTCTTATACTTGGACATAACAAAATCCTCATTCTATTGTGGAACAAAAAAGTCAAGGAAGATTTGAATTTATTATACGGACTAGGTGTCTTCAGGGATAGAATTATCAGCCCTTCATTTATAATGCCACTCCCACATCTCAGAGGTATTTAGAAATTTCAAGGCAAAATATTAAACCCCTTGTTGACGAAATGCCACTAATGGAGTTCAGAAAATAATATTTTCAGTAAGACTGGGTTTGCCTCACAACACTGCAATTGTTTCCAATTTTTTGGCTGCAAATTTTGTTCATAATTGGATAGCCAACCAAGGACCCAACCGTTGGCCGGCCAGGTCACCAAACCTAACACCTATAGACTTTTACCTATGGGGACGGTTGAGAAATTTTATTTTTAATTTACCGATCACTTCTAGATACGAATTGTAAGTGGCAGTGATGCAAAGTTTTGCTCCTCTCACTCTCATTGAACTAATTATTTCGGCAAAAACATTTTGAACACGTCTGAAGAAATATATTTCATTGTTTGTTCTTTACCATCGTTATTATTATTATTGTATTTTCATTTATTAGTAGTAAATATAATATAAATTGTTATCAGTTTTATTGAAACTATGCGTTTTAATTAGTGCTGTGAAAAGCTTTCTCAACATTTGATAGCTACTACTTAAAAAATTCTTTCTGTTTTATCGCCGTCGCGTCATCTAAAACCTACTTGATCAAAGTGTGCGTTTCAAAGTCTACATGAAAAATCCTAAATGCTCTGTATTTCAAAATTGACTCAAGCAGAACATCAAGTGTTTTACATTTTTGGAAAGGTAATTTTCAGCTTCATTGAAATATGCAGGAATACACAGGAAGTATAATTGAAAAAAATAGATTTCCATTAATAACTATCGATATCTCATTTGAAAAAATTTGTTTTTTTTACACAATTGAATTCTACGTGGAAACGTGCTTTGGAACTGTTTTCATAGAAACAAGAAATTTATATCAGGAAAAAAGTTATAGCATAAACTAATACCTGTATTACTTAAGTATGACATTTATATATAAAATTCTGAATAACTTATCACCATCACATTTTTCTGAATATGTTATTTTAAATTCAGAAGTGCACAAATATGCCACATGAAATCATACTAATTTGCATTTATACAGAACAAATAGGAGAAGTGCCAT
>WOGN01002221.1:0-17178 GCA_015342105.1 Leptinotarsa texana
TTTTGTTGTGGTTATATCCTATGGTTATGTCTAGGTAGTTAAGTTTTGAGTTGTGTTCTTCCTCAATGCTGAAACATAGTTTTTGATTTATTTCGTTAATTTCTTTTTTTATTTGATCTATTCTTGTTCCATTGTTTTGTGATATGTACAGTCCATCGTCAACGTATCTGAACCATTCTATGTTTTGGTGTTTTAGTTTCTCAGATATGATGTTTATACTTTCGTTGACTGGTATGTTGGAGCCTTGGGCCTAACATATAGATGGCGCTAGCGTTACAGCGTTCACCGCTTTTTCAGTTAGTACTAACCTTCAAAAGGAATCTGTTGAAATCTCATGATTTCTATTCATATGTTTGTGGGTTATAGTGCTAAGAGTGACACTACTTTTGTTATTTTCAAAACAATGGATCAAAAACAATTTCGTGTTTTAATTTTACACTGCTTCTTCATGGGTAAAAATACCGTTCAAACGGAACAATGGTTTGAAAAGTGTTATGAGGACTCCGCTTCATCAGAAACAACAATTAAACGTTGGTTTCCTGACTTCAAACGTGGACGTAGAGACACCGATGACGCAGAACGCAGTGGACGTCCAAATGAGGCAGTATTACCAGAAAACATAAAAAAAATCCACAAAATCGTTTTGAATAATCTAAAAAATAAGTTACGTGAGTTAGCTGACATTATATAGATATCAAAAGAACGTGTTGGCTTTATATTGCATGAGCATGTGACTATGAGAAAGCTCTGTTCAAAGTGGGTTCCGCGTTAGCTCACTGTTGACCAAAAACAAGAACGTCTTGATGATTCTGAGCAGTGTTTTCGCATCGATATATGACAATGGATGAAAAATGGATCTATCACTTCACTCCAAACGATCGTCATCTGGGTGGAGAGCAGCTGGCGAACCTCGTCCAAAGCACCGGAAAGCAAAACAATCAGCTGAAAATGTTATGGCCTCGGTATTTTGGGATGTGCGTGGTGTAATATTCATCGACTATCTTGAGAAGGAAACACCATTAACAGTTAATATTATATAGCATTATTAAAGCATTTTAAGACCGAAATTACAGAAAAACGAGTCCATTTGAAGAAAAAGAACGTGCTGCTTCATCAAGACAATGCACAGTGTTAGAAATTAATGGAAACGATGACAAAATTTCATTAAATGGGCTTCGAATTGTTCCCGCATATAACATGAGGGCCAGATTTGGCCCTCATCGACTACTGGCTATTCGCAGACCTCAAAAAAATGCTCATCGGTAAAAAATTGCGCTTAGATGAAGAAGTTATTGCTGAAACTGAGGCTTAATTTGAGGCAAAAGATAAATCGTTTTAAGAAAGTAGTATTGAAATGTTAGACCGACGCTGGAATGAGTGATGTAGATTACAATAATAAATAAAGCGAATTTTGAAAAAAACCGCGTTTTCTTTCCAACGCCCGGGACTTTCCAGCCCAGGTATTATCTTTCGCCATTCTGTTTGAAAAATCTATTTAAAATCTATTTTTCCGTCAACCAGCTGTTGCACCCCTGCGAACGACAACCCTCAGAAGTCGAAACTTGTGCAAGCTAAGGATTAACGGGGTCTTACCTTTTAACGTGTGATTTCTAACACGGGTTGGACGGTAGCAAGTGAAAGTCGATCGTTCAGACTAGGGCTTGAACCAGCGACCAACACGGCGGTTGATTTGAGTGAACGAACAAAGCACACACGTAGAAATCAACCGGCTACCGTCCATTCAATGTCATTGGTATTACTCGAATACATTTCTGAAAATCTTCACTCAAACAACAACAACAACATATTTTCTGAAAAATATAACAATAGTGTTACATAAGTAAAACGTCGAGACTCCTAAATATGAGAACAAACGATCATCGTGAATACATAAGGACAAGACAGATAAAAGGATCGAAAATAGCGGAGCATATTCTAGAATCAAATGATGACCACGCAATGAAATGAAAGGTATTTCTTCATATATTTCATATTTTTTTCAGATTATGGAAGGTTATGAAACGAAAAAACTTCAGGCAGCAGCAAAATTAATTTCAAATAATTCAAACAATATTCTTAGCTTCACTGGAAATCTTATTTTCCTTGAATATTTTTACCAAAATAGTAAAAAGCATCAATGAAGCGTTTGGAGTATATAATTTATCGCAACAGAAACACCTATTATAACATCTTCATTAAACTGAAATATGTTGTAGGTGTTTCAGGTAAACAAATCCGGAAAGCTACGTTTCAGGAACGCCATGTTGGGATAATGAACTTCAAGAGGGAGGCGTGTTTGTATAACAACGTTAACACATGACAGGCTTTAACGATAGACACTGCCTTTCCCTAATCTAGTTGCATTATTGAACTAGCGCACTATAAGTAAACAGTGCGCCAGTTTGTTATTTCAGATAGTTCTCAAACGTTACAAGGAAAGACTTCGTTAGTGGTTCGACGTGGGTGCTTTGTTCACTCACTCAAATTGACCGCCGTGTTGGTCACTGGTTCAAGTCTCAGTCTGAACGATCGATTTTCACTTGATATCGTTCAACCGGTGTTAGGAATCACACGTTGAAAGGTAAGACCTCGTTAATCTTCAGCTCGCACAAGTTTCGACTTCTAAGGGTTGTCATTCGTAGGGGTGCGACAGCTGGTTAACAGAAAAACAGAGCAGACAGATTTTAAATAGACTGAGCTATCTATCTGTATGTATGTCACCAATTCGAGAACGTTTTTCACGAATATACAGGGGGTATTACAAAATGATGACATTCATATTGTCATGTATAATGCTAACGTTTGGCTGACCTGTTGCTTATTAAATAAACGTTAATAATATTATTATTATTTCAGGTGGCGATTACTTGTTACATTTCATGAAAAAAGGTGTTACAGTTTTACTGAAATTATTGTTCTTTCATTAATAACTCACAATTATTTACACAGATTTAGATTAAACTACGTGTGATTGTTATGAGTAACAAGGAGCTTTTTTCGTGAAATTAGATTTGAAATTTTGACTTCAGTGGCGTCAAATCGATTGATATGGTAAAAATTATTGTACGCTACTGTTTTCGCTGATTTTTATATTATATTATATTATCGAATCAGAGTCAGTAGCGTATAAATTGGGATTATGTATCATTAAGGTTTGAAAATGTGTTTTGAAATTCGTTGCCATTTGAATAAACAATGAAACTTCTTCAAAAGACTAGTTGATTTGTATTTTATTCATCGTTAGTATTTTTTAAAAATTCCATAAAAAAACGGAGGAAGAACCTATAAACAACTTGAAAAATTAATAATATCGTACAAGCAGTGCCGTGGTTAAATCCTATTTTACTTTACAAATTAACGTCACTTCAGCTTAAATATTTTCCGGGTTTGAAGGCTGTGGACTTTTGGAATTTCCTCCTGAAGTTTCGCTGATTCGAAATGACGCTGAATGAGAAATCGATGACACTCATCGGAGATATTAACTCAGGATATATAAACCTCTGAGGAAGTTAGTCACTAACGCCAGTGGAACATCAGGAGGAAATTCCAAAAATCCGCGGTCTTCAAACCCGGAAAATAGTTACACTGAAAACCTCGACCGCGAAAGACCCAATCATTTTGTAATAGTAGAGGAGACCGTGGGAAATCGACCTTTATCCATCAGATGATTTGATGAAACATATTTTTAAAAAATATAATTTATTAACGACCATGCCTATGATAACTTGCCTATGATAACTTGATGAAAACTGTTCATAACTATTTTCAATTGGACTAATTTTAATCAATATTTCACCACCTTTACTCTTTTCATAATCAAATGAATTTCATCTGAACTGATAGTTTTTAACACTCAGAATATGCCTAGGTAGGCTTGCCTACCAATTTCAATATGTTGTGTCCTTTTTTATCATACGGAACACGAACGCTCTACTTTCTCGCACCTATCAAGTAGCTCCAATTCTAAAACCTTATATATAAAATTTCATGTACGATTTTTTGCAGGCAAGCCTATACCATTAGTTTTTTAATTAAAATATCTTACTTACGATATCAATTTCGATTGATAGACAGATCGGTGTAGTTACCGTGTTAGGAATCACACGTTAAAAGGCAAGACCTCGTTAGTCCGTAGCTCCCACAAGTTTCTCAACTTCTGAGAGTTATCGTTCGTATGGGGGCGACAGCTGATTAACGGAGAAACAGATTTTTTAAACAGATATTACATCTGCTTGACAGGTAACCATGGATTGAAATTGGTAGACAAGCCTACCTAGGCATATTCTGTATGTTAAAAACTATCAGTTGAGATGAAATTCATTCGGTTATGAAAAGAGTGAAGGTATGATTGTTGATAAATTATATTTGATAAAAATATGTCTCATCAAATTATCTTGGTAATAGTGTCATGAGTTATTTCAACCTTGCTGGGTTTGACAGGTAATTAAATCAAAAGTAAATAATTTGTATCCCTTATTTTAATACATATTCAATTTTTATTCCAATTCGGAAATGTTTAAAAATTGAAATTATGAAAAAAATTGAAGAGAAGCTTTTATACAAATGCACTTAAAATGAAAAACTGATTTCATTCATTGTTTGTTCTAGGTTATTCTGTGAGTAAGAGGCATGCCGCGGATATAAAATAGGTAGGTGATCTTGCGCGGAAAGATTTTGAATTTGTTACGAAATAACGCATTCAAAAAACATACTTCAATATGAGATTTTCACTTTAAAGTTCACGACGTCGCGACACGAAAAAAACTCATCTATATAATGAACTCATACAAGAGACCAAAATGAAACACGAATTGTCACATTTTACTGATTTACATAACTTATATTCCTCAAATTCAAACTCATTAATCCTTAAATCCAGAATATCATTCTGGATATTTCATATCCAGAACATCAATATCATAATCAAAACTTATTCGTATACTAAGACATTCTCAATTCGAATGGAAACGTGTTTCTGAATTTCAACAAAATTGTGTCTCAATTCAGGCACGATAGATTTTTAACAATGAAGTCCTATTGCTGAAAAATGCCAGTTCGGTTACTCTGTTTATATATACGAACATTGTTTTCAATAATTTTACTTTCAAACGAATGCTCTTGTTGAAATTTTTTGCCATTCAGACAATAAAAATAATTTGATTGGAGATTGATATTTTATTCTTATGTCGACGCATTCAGCTGTGCAGCAAACAAATCAATTAATTTTTACCCTCTGTTCATTTTATTAATGCACGATTAGGTGCAAACAAGATAAACCCAAAAAATATATTTTTCTTTATATATGAAAGATAGTGAGTAAACAGTATATAAACGAGTGTTAGTACATTACACCTGTACCAATAATGAAAAAAAAAGCGATATATGAAGACCTAATAATTAAATATAAATAAAAATAGATTTCACGTAATTTGAATATAACATGATCATTTTGCATAAAGGAGTGTTTTACCTGAATTGGCTTTTTCTGAATAGGGTAGCAAAGAGATCATGGTTTTACAAGTTTCTGCAAGGTGTATTCGTGAAATTTTTGTTAACAACTTTGGACAGTCGACACTATTATTGAAGATTATTAAATATTTTTACAACATTAATATATTTGACATTTTTCTCCTATCTGTAAGAGATACCAAAGAATATTTTTTGGAAACTTGACAAAGATTTCAATTGATTATAGAAATGTATGTTTTACGGGCTAATTGTTTGACACATTTATTTGGAACAATTTCAATTCTCTGTTGGTGAATCGTATATTGCGGACTCCAAACGACAGATGCAAAGAGTAATAGGTATAGATTGAGCATAGATTTTACATTTTTTAAATGTCTTGTATTTCTATTGATCAACCATTACACATGTTAACGGATTTCTGTATCTGAGATTCAAAAATCATTTTGGACTCCATTAGCACTCCCAGATCGCATAATTCATTCACTGTTTCAATTGTAAGATTTCCTATTCGGTATTGAAAATCAATGCATGAATGGTTGCAGAAAACCTTCTTATGCTGATCCCTTTATGGAATAGATATCGAAAAGTGACTGAATGTTAATGATATTTCAAAAATGATCACACATCAATTGCTCATCAGTTGCTTTAATTCATCTACATAACTGTCCGCGTCATAATATTTTTTTCCTCCATTCACTTCGACACAAAAATCTCCCATTATGTCATACATCATCATTCTTGCAATCCTCGAATGCGTTAATGATCCTTGTTGGCGCTCCAGCCGCTTTCGGAGGCAGCCAACACTAGAAATGTCTTTTGTGGCGTAAAGAAGAACTTTCAATGCATTCCACCATCTCTTTCCGACCCCAGTTTCCGCAGATTAGCGGGAGTGGATAATTGAGAGAACAGCGAGCTTGAATTTTTACAAGAGCAAGGAGCGTCTGTAATGATTTCTTAGACCTGTGGATTTAGTGTGATTCGGTTTATATTGGAGAGTAGCAAAAATTACTGTTGACTTTAGTTAGAAATTTAGATTCTTGAAAATACTATTCGTTTCTTACCACCATTTGAGAATCCAATCAAAATACAACTGGATTTTTAAATTTTTGATTCAAAACTGGAAGGAATAGTATAGAAAATATCTATTTAGCAGAATATTTCAACATCCTTTTCACGACTGACTGTTGACCTGTGGCGGATCTATTGCCATCTTATAGAGTATAATAAATAACAGCAGAACTTATGGTTCTTGCCCAAAACATATATTGATCAAACGGAAAGGACATTTTGTCAAAGAGTGAAAGAACATAGGAGTAGTTTCTTGAATGTGAAGACTGATTCCACAATTACAAACCATCTTTTCTCAAAAGGGTTCTCTCAGAGACCCTGTTAATCCATTTTACCATAATTTTCTCCGGGTTGAACCGCGTCTATAATTTTCGACATTTCGGCTCCTGCTTTGGAGCCGGAAAATAACTCAGGTACACGGTCAGGTAAACCAGTTACCTGCTATAATGACATAAATATGGACTTCGAAGAGCAGAATGACCAGTACGAACGTAGAGTGGAACACAGCACACATAGCAATAGTAACGAGACTTGGGGACAAGGGAGATTACGACCTCGTCCTCGAGTCATGTAAGTACAAGTGATTCTTGTACTTGTATATATATAATGTATAGCGTAGAAAATTATCTATCATCAGTATATCCACAACACAGTGATTAAAACCCGGGAAGAAGTCCAGTGGATTAAATAATCATTGTAACATGTAGCTACAAAAACACAACATGTCTTTCAGGTGTTTTTACGTTGCGTCTTCGTAACCTTCTGCGACGCAGTTTTTGGTTTTGTATCTATGTAATTGTATTAACAATAAATGCATTTCCTGGATTGCAATTATTTCTTCTGGCCGAGACCAAAGTTCTTTTCTATAATGAACTGTCTAAAAGTAAACAGATAGTGTCATTGTGTGAACAGGTATTGACCATAAAATATAAAGACCCTCATTTTCACCTGTCGAACTGTTATTGTCTACCACCTAGTCGGCAACAACTAGAGGTTTTACCCATTTCATAATTTATGCATCATTAGGTAAAGTCCGTGAAATTGTTGCTTGTACATTCAAAATAGCGTCCAGCTGAGTTTGTGGTATCGCAACAACGGGCTAAAGTTGTCAACAAAAGACATCTCCGGGCATCATTTACCCCTGGACCAAAAAAATCCCTGCAGTAATTAATTCCTAGTAACGAGGTAGACGCACAGTTGCTTTTCCTTTTTTTCGTAGGCGGTTCTCGGGACTTTATTGAAGTAGCAAGTAAAAGCTTGAATAAACGAGAGAAAGAATATGAAATAATTTCTACGAATGATTCGTCAAGAACCTCCAGTTTTCATTATATTATTTTTTATTTTCTTCATCGAGTTAATGGAACCTCATTTTGAATTATCTCTCTTTCTTTGGCCAGCAGGCTATATTTTCATTCCCCTAATTAATTCTCAGGGAAACGCAATATCCAAAATTGAAAATATTGATCCTACACTGTACTGAAAGAATAAACAAGGAAACATTGAATTGTTGAATAGCCTGTTATTTAATATTCAAATTCAAACGAAACCGATGGAATTGTGAACAAGTTATATATCAGTTCTGAATTCAATCAATCAATTACTCTCATTGGTAATAATACACATCGTGCTTTTACAAGTCAAGAAAGAAACAGTATACACATTGTTGTTGGTAATTTTTGTAATACATTTATAACAATACGGTTTAATGAATGTACCAAGTAAAATTACAAATTGTTCATTGAGTTTAATAAAATTTAGCAATCATATTAGGTTATCGAAGTTAATATCCAAGAATTCCTGAATTGAATGAAACACTTTTTTTACTGAAAAATCTTTGATTTTTTTGAAAAATAATCCCTCCTCTAGGAGTCTTATGCTCACTGGCAAGCAATTGAAGAAATGTAGTAGTAGTAAGTTCCTTTTCTGGTTCAATGCAATCTGTGACATTCAGGAATAATGTCCTGGTTATGTCATGTTTCATATTATTTTTTTTGAATAAGGGTCTAATATGTGTGATGTTTTTTAGAATAGTAATATTATTAACACAAAAAAACTACTTTTCGAGCCCTGAAGAAAAATGTAATTAAATTTGAAACGTCGAGAAGAAAACAATTGTTTTTTTAAGAAAAAATTGATCCTGTTAGACCATTATTAATAATTATTCCAAGAAGATTCACCTCATCACTTCTTGGCAGATCTGGATGCAGATGTCTGGGTCTTGGTTAGGTTGAGAGAAAATTAAGTTGCTGAGAACCATTCTTTCATTTTTTCATTTATGTGTCTAATTGAGCTCCACAAATTAATTCACCTGAGAAACCACAATATTTACTGTTCAAAAAATAAGTAGGTACACGTGTGGTAAAATTCGTGAAAGTTCTTTCATCATACAAACCAACAATCTGAAGAGTTTTTTGAAAGCCAGAAATCTGCGTGGCTATTTAGCAACCCACCTGAATGATACACTCATTAACGGAAATATTATATCGAGCTATTCAGCAATTATTGCCCCAATTCTCAACTGATATGAAGCAATTCACTGTGTGAAAATTTTATATTATTCAGTCTCCTTTAAAATACTAATAATAACATTTTGAGTAGCAATTAGGGTGTGAGAATTTAAATGAAACCAGAGCAAAACTGTTATTACTGAGAATAACAAAAATTATTTATGAATATTCATTATTTTCCCTTCAACATTGATTATTTATTATTATTCATTCATTTTCCATTATTTATTACTTATTATTCATCATTCAGAGAGCACGCAGTGAATTTCTTTTATTACCACTTCTGTAATTCCTTTTTTCATTAGGTTTTACTATTCCTATATTTATTATTTTGAACGTTTTGTTATTTGATCAGTTATCATTCATCGTCTATCATCTATCATCTATCACATCTATTATGTATATCATATCATCTATATCTTGTATATCATATATACCATCCATACAATCCATATCATCCATATCATCGATATCGTATATATCATCTGTATTATTCTATATCGTCTACATCATCTATATCATCCATCATCTATCATTTATTATCTGTCATCTATCATTAAGCAGTTACCATCTATCATTTATCGTTTGTTTCAAAGTGATTGACAATGTTTCATGATTAATTTTTTTAGTTCGAACTTCCATTGTCAACTACTGTATAAAATGATTTGAAATCCTTAAAAAAACCATTACAATCAATTTCTGAAAATAACAATTATATCAAGCAAAAAACCCTGGAATGAAATTACAGTGAAAGAAAATACAAGTTCATCTATCATCTATCATTTATTATTTTCAAACAAAAATTTGCAATTTTTTCAAACCATCAAAAAGTTGAGGTTTCAACGAACAAAATATAAACCGACTTAAAATGAAATAAGTAAAAAAAATATGTCAAACGCTTTTATTGAAAAAATATATTGATTCTACATCAATATATTTTTTCATGTACTAAAAACTAATCTGGGATCTTCCGAATTATTTCTGTTTAACATAAAAAAATTAACTTATTTTATTTTCAAATTTTTAGTTTCTTGTTTTGTAACTCAATTCTTTTCATTCTGTTTAGTTCATTTAGTGCCTCAGTATTAGAAAATAATATGTGATCCGCCATTTTGTATCTATGGTCATTTTGGAAAAACATAAATATTTTGCAATTAAATACTTTCAGCTCAAAGGAGGATGTAAACGGATTCCTTAAAAATTTACTGAGTGGTATTTCCATGTATTTATTGAACTCATAGACTTATCTGTTAATGATGGAAGAAGGAGAAAATGTAATGTTTTCAGAATTTTATTCTGCCGAATGAATAATGGCCACTGGATAGATTAATATCATTAGTTCGAACTTCCATTGTCTAATATTATATAAAATGATTAGAAATCCCTAAAAGAACCAACACAAATTAAAAATTAAAAAAATAGCTGAAAATAATAATTATATTGAGCAAAAAAACCCTGAAATGAAATTACAGTGAAATAAAATACAACTAAAAAAATAGAACAATCAAACATGAAATAAAACAACAAAAACTTAAGAAATTCCATGACATTTCGATTGTTAGTATCCACAAATGTCTTCGGGAGATGTTAGTTATATGTTCGTGTTGAACCTATAACTATTTTAAAAGTCAATTTTAGAGATAACACCAACAGAAAATGACATGAAACAAACGAATAATCTTTGAAATCTTTCAAATTTCCTCTGCAATTCTTGCAATTGAGAAGTTTTTTGGATATTGTCAATGGCACATAAACTAAATTGAACTTCTTCTTCTTGTTTTTTGGCTCTGCTTCGCGAGCAACTTGCCAGTCACGGTAATTAAACTTGGAACAGGAAACAAAACAGTGCAATCAGTGAAACAATTCATTAATGAATATTTCCTCATGACGACGATTATTTGGAATACTGATTTCTTAAAAAATCATCTGCAGTCATCCAGTGTTAGTAGTGGCATTAGTCATGAAGGTAGTTATCATAAGATATTGTGTTCATAGGAATTTAACAAACGTGAAATATCTTATAAATAGTATAACAGTGCTAAAAATGAACGATCAAACTGTGTATTTCGTGACCCATTATCCCAGTGTCTTTCCCTTACCGAAACTGCACCTAATAGTCAAAGAAACCCCGAACTGCAGAACGATGAGTGCTCGGCAACACAATCGATACAAACGAAATGAATGAATTCATACATTTTACGGTGCTTTCAGCTTTCAGCAGTAACGAGTAATCTATTATTTAGTGCAGTATAATCTGTCAAAGCAGCAGTGTTTGCCCTATCTCATGGGTACAGGCCGGGAAACATCCTCCCTTACCATTCGAGCCCTTTGTCAGTAGTCGAACACAGGGAATAACGAATTGTGTCACTGGATAACCTCAGGACGAAATAATTGGGGGTAAAATGGACCGACCGAGTGGAATTGACGTTGTTTTGCGATTTTCTTTTTTTGCAAATATACTTTCGAACAGTTAATGGAGGTTTTGGTGCACGTACAATGAACATGGGAACTACAATTGCATCTAATATCCCAGGTATTTTAACAGAATCGAATCAGATTTAACTTCCATGGAATTGTACAGCATATAAGAAGTGAACTTGATAACTGCTCTCCCAAAACTACAAACAGACACAAAAAAGTGGAAGATATGGCAATTTTGAACGCGTGCTTTAATGTTAGTTGGAAGTAGACCATATACTACAGATTGGGATAATTTTAAAAATCTGCTTAGACTTAGTTTTGGACACCAAAGAAATCTAGATTGACTTGTTCGAAAAATGATGATTAAGAAAGCTGTTCGAAATGAAATTTTTCTCTCTTTGGGTCAAAACATTAAACAAAAAGTTGAAGTACAATATCTTCCAAATTAGTTTCAATGAACCTGAGTGTGAAAGAATAATATTGATAATTTTCATTTTCCATTAGACATATACATGTATAGGAATCGTCAAATTTCACACATAAAATCATGAGCACATGCACTATAAATGTACATATATGTATATATAAATTAATACATATAAATTATTAATAAAATGAAGATACATAAACAAGATCATAAGTAACAACAGATCATAAGTAAAAAAGTATCAATCGTAAAAATACATTTACAATCGTCATAAATTAAAAAAGAAAAAACTCGGTCAAATTATAAAACCATTCTTGAATTAAAACTCTTTTCAACTCTATACTGAACTCATCAACATTGCGTGCCTCCTTTATGTATTTTGGCAGCTTATTAAAAATTATTTTCCCCATCAAAGATGACGAATCTGTGTATTCACATTATGGACATTTGAGTTCAGTAAGAACTTATCTTTATTCTTAAAAGTATATAAAAATAATTCAAAAATATAAAGACTTGCAAGAGTCATAACCCTGAGTATTCGCAAAATCCGTTTCTGTACTGTGAATACTTGTGCCAATGTAGAGTTACCCCAAATGCATATGCCATATCTCAGCCTGAAGTATCGTTCCCATACATCGTCACAAAAGTATCTCTCATGGCTGTGTTCATTCCATTTATGTACAGCAACAGTACCGGATCTGATACCGATCCTTGTGGCACACCCATGAACATCTCCGCATAATCGGAGTGATGTATAAGAGTTGTATTTTCATTGTTATGTGTTATACTCACATATTGTTTTCTACTTTCTAAAAACGATTGAATCCAATCATACGCTATCCCTCTTATACCATAAGAATACAATTTCGATAAGAGATTTATTTGATCAACACAATCGAAGGCCCTGCTTAGGTCGCAAAATATGCCTACAGGACATTCTCCTGCTTCTGTATAAATATGAAACGCTTGACAAAATTAATTACTGCTGTATTCGCAAATTTATTTAAAGGAAAACCATGTTGCTGGCCAGTAAGAATTTTATTCTTACTCAAAAAGTTAATGAGCCTATCCAAGTAAGAATATTCGAATATTTTTGAAAAACTAGAAGTTATTGTTACTGGTCTATAATTTTCCAGTTTTTCTCGGTCCTGTTTTTTATGTATTGGATCTACCTTCTCAATTTTCAATTCTTTCGGAAATGACCCTGTTACAAATGATAGATTGATCAAGTACGTAAGAGCCTGTATGATACTGGTAACACTTATGAGGAAAGAAGGAACCTCATCATGACCAGAAGAATGTTTGTTCTTGAGCTTCTTTCTCAATAGAGAGAGTAGTTCTTCGGGAATAAAAGGTTCAAGAAAGAATGTTGATGAATATTTATGAATCTCTCCGGTGATAATATTATTCACTATTTTACAACAGATAAGTATTGATTTCATGAGCATGAAACTGAGGCATTTTAACTCGTTATTATTTATCTCATACATAAGAAAATCATTTGAGCAAATGTTCGAAATAGTCTCCTCGAACATCCTAACAGTATATTTTTGAACTCATTCCTGAAATTTTTGAATGTTTTTGGAGTTATGCTAGCACAAATCTTGGTAATTCTGTCTCTGAGTTCCTGTATTACCCCAGGTTAAGTAACATAAACTTTCCATTTGATATAACCCCAAAATAAAAATCGACAGGAGTAAAGTCCGGATAAACGAGCAGGCCATTCCAACAGACCACGTCAACCAATCCACATACCTGACTATGCCTGAACCAACCAATCCCTTGATGGCCTAAAAAATGTGGAGGCGCATCATCTTGTTCAAAAACAACTATTTTTTGGATTACTCTTGATTGTTGGCCCTAATTTCGTGAATTCATTGAATTCTTAACTATTTTTGTGAGAAGCACTTCGATGTAAGTAATACCTTGTTCAAAAAATAACGCAAACTTCAATTTTTCTCTAAAAACATTAATTTACTCATCATTTTCTATTTTTTCTCTTTCAGAGTAGTCCCCTTCAGATGAAATACCCGTGTGTCAGCGTTTTTTTCAACACTCTAAGCTAATTTCATGAATCTCTTCAATTGGAATATGAAAGTAGCTGCTTTGAGAGAGCTTTTCTTCCATTTGTGTCTGAAAGGAACTTCATTGCATGATCTACACATCTTTGTGAAGAGTTCATTTTGAACTCTTTCCTTCGGAAATTTTCCTAATTTTTTCTTTAAAAATGTGGAAGTAGAATTTTTGGTACATTTAATATTTTTTTACACGAATTTTCAATCAACAATGTTTGTAGCCCAGGGTCATTTTTTGAACGAACTCATTCCGAAATGCTTAGTATAATTCATTTAAGAGCCTCTGCGTTGATTACTGTTTGAGTTTCCAATATGCAACTAATTGAACCCGCTTGGTTTTCAAAAAAAGTCATGAGTATACGAGACTCATCAGGACAGCGGCATTGGAATGAAAAAAAGGGTATGTTTTATGATACCGACGCGAGGGTTCAATTATTGCTCGAGCGGCCGAACTATTTCACGAAAGAGTAGGGTCATTATGATGAACAATCCAACATAATTGTTCTGTGTAATTTCTGTCATTGTTTCTGGCTTACTTTTCTATGTCGTTATAGTTTTGATTGCCATCAGAAACATTTGGAAGTATACCAAGACCTTATGATTGGAATTGTTTTGTCTGAGACCATGGAATGGCTTTTTATTTTCCAATCCAACTGACTGGCTCGTCGGCGGTGCTCTTCGACGGAGAGAACATTGGCCAGATGAATAAATGACGTGACTTTACATAGTCATCAATAATATAATAGCAACGATAAAAATAATAATACAAGCTTGTTTTGGATGATGTCCTCAAACTTCTCATTTCATTTGACAGTATCACGACGTTTCGACAGAATCACACTTGTCATATTCGTATGCTCTGCTTGCTAGCTGAGCTTGAAACTGTTCAGCTACCAGTTATATAGGGTGTAACAGAATAAGTGTGAAACATTTAAGGAGGTGATTCCTCATATAAAGAAACTTCATTGGAGCATTCCTTGTTAAGAAACAGACCCTTAAAGGGGGTACATTAAATTTGTATATACATTTCAGCATATCTTCTAGGAGCTTCTAACCCTTTCCCCTGCGACAGACCGTAAAAGTAATGCATATCAGCCATTTCCTCATTACATTTCAAATAAATTTTAGGGGTTGAGTTTTCCACTACCATGGGGTAAACCAAATAAATTTCTGGCTAAGTGTCTTTTTGGTAGTGCAAAACGTCAGGTTAATTTCAATAGTGTAACTTTCTTAGTGCTTCTGAAAAAAATTGTTATACACATTTCATGTACTGTATCTTAACAAGGGATGCTTCAATGAAGTTTCGTTATATAAAAGATCCTATCTTTTTTTCGATGAGGAATCAACTTCTTAAATGTTTTACACTTATTTAGTTACAACCTTTATAGATCATAGCTTGAGAAATTGATTCACTTGGATTGGTTCCTAACAATGAACGAGGTTATTAAAATTCTTTTATTTACAAACTAACTTTTGACAGGAGGGTGCATGATCTATAATAAAAAATATTTGTTTATTGGCCCTACATCGAGTGTTGTGAAAATAGTGCCAAATTTTTGTGGTAGAGCACAGTACCATCTGTGTGTTGACCTATAGAAATTCGTGTGTCATCAGGACAACGGATCGTATCACAAATCAATGAAAACGATGGCAAACTTGCAATTATAGGGCTTAGAATTATTTCCGCATCCACCGTATTCTTCAGATCTAAATCCTAGCGATTTTTTCTGTTCTCAGACATCAAGTGAATGTTTGCTGGAAAAAAAATTTAGCACCAATGAAGAGGTATTAATCGAAACTGAGATGTATTTTGAGGCTAAAGACAAATGGTATCGAAAAATTGTACGACCGCTATAATCGTTGTGTCGCTTTAGATGGCAAGTATATTGGATAAAAAATTACATTTTACCAAACATTTTTTTTAGATGTTAACACACTTTTCACCCCGATAAGTTACTGCATACTTCAGTCCTAAACTGTTAACGCAGTTTTCGATAATGGCTCTGCTTCGTATTATCATCCTGTATGTAATTTTAATTATATCCCACAAATGGTCTACTCTCAAATATGTCGTAATCAACAGACGAAGGAAACAAATGTGTATATGAAAACTTTCGAAGTTTGTTCCTATAATGGAGAGCATGTTCATCTAACAATAATCATAATTCTGAAAGTTGTTAGCTCATTTATGCTAGGCGCAGACATCGCTGTATTATGGAAATATTCTCGGGTATATTATAGCTCTGATGTGTAGACTCATTAAAGCGTTGCTGAACTGTTATAATTAAATTTTCGATATATTTACCAAGTTGTGTTTTGCTGTTTGATAAATTGCTTGTATTGTTTAATATGTAAAATAATAGTCTAGTGTATATAGTGAAAACATGTTGTCATTGAAACAATTAGTTTCCCTTATTTTTTTTGTATAAAAATTGATATATGGTATCTTTAATGTGAAACGAATAGTAAAAAACACATCTCCTATTCATTCAAACTTCAACATTCGACTTGCTTAAACTCGATTTGATCCGAATAGGCTCAACTTAACTCGACTGGACCATATTCAGTTCAATACTTTTCTATGCCAACAGTGTATTTTCAGGACAAAAATTAGTTCTGGAACAAAAAATAATATAAAGTATTGCAAATGTACACAGAAGAAATTGACTAAAAACAGTAACTTGGGTGGTACCATATTCAGCAAAATGTCGAAGGCGGTTTTTTTAAAAAAGGTGAATGCTCCGAGACAGCAAGAAATGGCGAAGGAAGAAATGATATGAAATGGCGGCGGAATAAGTAACATGAAATGGCGAAGGAACCAGGGGTCTGCGAAGTGTCGAAGGACCCGAAGGCGATGACCAGAGAGCCCGATAAATGACGAATGCTTTGGAATTCTATTAAATGGTGAACGTTTTGTAATTCTATTAAATGGTAGCTGCAAGTTTCTGCGAAATGGCGAAGTTTTTGGTTTTCTGTAACATAGTGAATAATTTGGGTTTCTGTAAAATAGTGAATGTTTAAAAAAACGGTGAATGTTCAAGAGTTCTCAAATAATTGAAACTACGATTCCAAAAACTCGAATAGATCTAAATTTTCGATGATTTTATAATGGTTTATGAATCGTTTTTCTGTTTCTGAGATCTGGTATTAGAAGAGTAATTTCGCCAAAAGCACCAAAAATGATATTCTACATGTAGCTTTGCTCAATATA
>WOGN01002222.1:0-17177 GCA_015342105.1 Leptinotarsa texana
AAGAACACAACTTTTTCCTAATTTAACCTAAGCTGTATCTCCAACAGGTACTGAGATTCCCATGCTTAGGATCCTTATCTTGGACACACTGTATATTTAATTTGAGCTTGCCAGTTCGATCACAAAAACTCCTGAAGGAAATGTGTCAATAAGCTGTGTGTGTTTCGAAAAGACACTGTGTGGACATGAGAGAATTCTGGATTCAACTCAAAAGGCCTTGTATCAAACGCTTGTGTGTCTAACCTAACTTGAGATTACCAATTGTTCCTGACAGAGAAAATAAAGTAAGAACATCAAAGGCAATAGGAAAGAGATGGCTTTCTGAAAGGATTCCTTTCTATGGACCAAAATATTTCTGGGAACTGCCAATGAAGGAGGTTTCTGACTATCGATGAATACCTTCAACACAATACCTTAATTTGTCTTGCTCTGAGGCTTATAAGCTGTTTTGACAACTTTATGAAGTCTATATTTGGCATAAGTTAGTATTGGGAGATACCATTTTCCGTCAAGTTTATTTCAAAGCGATATAAAACAAAAATGACTGAATCGAAATGACGCTTTTAAGAAAGTATGGTAACTATGCAGAATTATGTATATGTTATGTATTTGGGAAAGTTTCAAATCTCGTATTCATCAACTTTAGGATATATTTTCACTCCTTAAGTCATTGTAATGTTATTTCCTATTTATCAACTTTGGGATATATTTTCACTCCTCAAGTCAGTGTAAGGTTATTTCAGATTTTAAAGTTGTACTCAACTTCTATTCTATTCAAATCATTCAGCAATAAATTTACATTTGTAAAAAAGAAAAATTGGCAACAGTGTGTGTTCGGTTTAATACTGTGCAACTTGGGGCAACATTTGATTGTATTTGAATTGAAAATAAAGATTTTGGTATCCCATGTATCTTAGTCTATTTTGCTTGTTTTTAACCTAATTTACAATACAAACAAGTTGTTCACAATTTGTAAACAACTACAATACAGTCGGGTATAATGTTTTAGTTATTACTTTCCAAAGAGGCCAAAGTGGCATCAATCCTCAGAAGGTATTGGATACTTATTTCATTGAATAGTTGTAGAAAAGGGCCATTGGAACTGCTAATACACTCGATGGATTTATAGATCGACAGAAGACTCAGTGGATTTGGATGGATAAAATCTTTGCAACGGATCGACTTGGGAGCCTCTTTTATTATTAATAATCGGGGATTGAGTATTCTGCCGATCCCATAGATGGCGTCTTCGTAGGGGGAGATGGCGGCACCTTTACTGCTGATATACTATTACAAAATTAAGTTCCAATCTAAGTACCCGGAGAACGGGGGTGGATGGAGTGGGGTAATAGGTTCTCCTCGCTGACTAGCTGGGGGGAAGCTTCTACTTCAGGGCACTTAAGCCGGGAGGGGGCATGTGGGGAATCTAAGTACATGTAAATTCTGTTTATTTTCATTAAAATGTATTATGTAAAGAAAATTTGTCCTTAACATAGAAGATAGTCGATTTATGTCCTATTTCCTGAACCTCATCTATAAATTGTTATTGTACAGAAGTGATGTTCTCTTCCAATGTCTCTGTTTTGTCAGTTTTTTGATTTATCATTGTTTCAGCACACGATGATATCCCTTACGGATCGGATAGCAGTAACGACATCTACGCACCATGGAAGGCGAAAGGAATGTTCGTTGCTACCCAACGTACAGAGGGAGTTTCCACGTCAGACATTGTGGCGCGTATAGTCAGAGACTACGATATTTACGTCAGAAGAAATCTCGCGAGAGGATACTCCGCCAAAGATCTGAACATCTCGTATCTTAGCGAGAAGAAAATCAGGTTGCAGAACAAAATGCACGAGCTCAAGGACAAGGGCAAGAGAGTTATGGATACCATCGGAGAGCGAAAAGACGACATGATTGCGAAGTGGGAAGAGAAGTCCAGAGAGTTTATCGAGAATTTCCTGCTGCTATTCGGCAGAGAGAGGTTATCGAATATTTGGAATGAGAGCAAAGGGAAAATTCTCAACGCACTCAGTCCCCCCTCGTCCCCCTTTCCGCCGTGCAGCCCGACCTCCAGTCTTGGGGATTTTGATTTCTCGGAAGATGGTCTTCCACCCATTAAGTCGCCCAGGTACGAAACGCCGTCGCCTCCTTCTTCTTCTTCGAAGAACTACTACAGCATGAATGATTATAGCGATGAAGACGAGGATGAAGGTTTAGAAAATGCGACAAAAAAAGAAGGAAAAGATTGAGCAAGTCACCGTTGATCCAACAAAATCCTAGCGCTTTTTAGAGTGTACCGAAATTTTGAATTTGTTATTTTATATGAGAGTAAATTATTTGAATGGATGAATTGTTATTTGACACAATTTTGTTTATTGTGTTCTACACGTGATACAATTATTTATTTAATTTTTATCATACATATATTTATATACTTATATAGCTTTTTGAATTATTATAAATTCTCACATAGCTCTTTTGATTGTTGTTATTGTTTTACCATGTCCTCACTCTTTTTTTGATCTAGAACAAGACTAGCACTTGGATACAGGTCAGTTCTTGAAACTCAATTATAAGTGCTGTAAAGATTTACCAAATTTAAAGCTCCTATTCGGACGCAATCTATAGAAATTTCCATAAGTACTGTACCCCTCTTCAACATTTGTCATTGTAGACCAACTTAGTTACACTGAGGTAAGAGATGCTTCAAGCATATGAATGAAACAAGGAATACGGTTTACATGAGAGTTTAAATAGGGGTTTGCATCCTTAACACTGAAATGAATTAACAAATAAAAATAATGAATAATTAATATTGGATTCAAATTATCACTAAAAATAAATCAAAGTTTTGACAGTTTCTTACAATGTTTGCTTCAATAGGAAAAGCAACAAAATACAGGATCAAGGGTTCAACTCCTGAATTAAATCCTATTTCCAGAAACCATCAAGAAAACTAAATGTTTCTCTTTACACTCCTCCAACTAGACTCGTCTGATTCTTAAGATTCGTGACTCCGGTATGATCAGCCAGAAAGATGGAAATCATTCTGATGGAAGATTCTCTAAAATTTTTACTTAAATCACCACAGTGTTCTTAGGCAAAACCAGCCATAGAAACACTCAAAAATGTTTCCTTCACACACAGACTTGCTTAAAAGTTCAGGAAATTTCGTGAAATAATAAATGACTTGACAATCCCTTCTAAAGAGTTATCTGCAAGTTCTAATTAATCTTCAGAAGAAAATGAAAATTATAAAGGACTCCCAACTTTGAAGAATTCCATGAGCTGACGATAGAAACATTCTTACTATTTATTCTATCATGAGGCACTAATGAGGAACTGAGGTTCCTCATTAGGTGAGGTTTTCTATATATTATATTTTTCAAATATTATGGTGATGAATGGACCTGGGTGTATTTGCCCTCGACAAATATAACTTCAGTAGAAGACAAAACATTGAATGTAGAAAACAGAAACAAATCATCTTTTAACATTGTTAGTTTCAAAGTTTACCAAGTTTTTATAAAAATAAACCCATTTCAACCTGAGTAGTTCATTTTATCCATTTCCCAAATAGGATATACTAGAACTCGTTAGTGTTGAAAAGTAAGTACTTGAGTCAATGAAATTTCTATATTCTTTTAGAAAATAGTAATGATGAAATACTATGACAATCATGTGACTCTATTTTTACTCTCTAAATACAAAAACTATTTGGCTCACAAAGTGTTTATGTTTTTCTCAAAACAACCTAAAAGTGATTGAGATAACTTCTGTCGATTACCTATTTAAATGTTCCAAGTCCAACACACGTCATAGGCCAGTTGTCACTCTCACCACAGAATAATAAACAATTCTGTGCTCTCACCTCAAAATCATTGGTTAATATTTTACTTTGACATTTGGTTCACCAGTTTTCAAGAAACAGTTTCCATATCTAACCGGTTTTTCAGTAGAACCACATTAGCGGTGACTTTAGAAACAGCAAACCACATTTCTAGTTATTTTTGGAACATATTCCAATGGAAAATGAATAAAATAAAATGCTAAAATGGATAATATGAACATCAACTTCATATGACAACTGAAACTAATGACACTTATTTGCATCAGCAAACTCAGAAAAAATTACATTTTGGTATGAATAATAAAATAGATATAATGGAAACGAGACAACAAACCAAATTCAAAAATGAACAATAGGCCTTTTCATCACAATTTTTTGTGGGCACGCGTCAGTATCAGCTATCTTTTTGTACTGTTTTTTGTAAACAACCATGTTAAAGAGCCCTCAACTCATGTTTTAAAAATTATAATACAAGTTGTGAAGTCTATTAATTGTAAAAAAAATAAAGTAGTAAGTCAAAACAATCAGAAAAACATTTTTATACTCCATTATAATTATGTTATCTGTACGAAAAGGAACAACAAAACGGTGTTGTTATGGAGTATGTAAAAGTGATACACGATACAAATCATTCAAAACCAACACATACTATTTTATAAATTTTCCAAAGCCTTGTCTTGAATATCGCAAAAAAATAATCAAATCATCAAGCAAATTACATATTAAAGCATGTGCAAAATGTGAATTATGAGTGAAAAAATGTGGCAGGAGTGACCGAGGCTTTAAATATATTGATCATGTTATCAATACTTATATTTGCTTACTATATTTCATTGGAGAAAGTGGTTCAAGTGAACAAAACCCTGATCCTTTAAGCTATCAAAAATTTCAACATACGTACATTATTCCTTATTGCATTTTTGACTGTAAATTTCAAATATAGTATGTTGTATTAAATATTTCCCTCTAATGAAAATTACTAAACATATTCAATTCAGTATTTACATATTTGTCTAATCAATAATGTTATATGTACAGCCTCCAAATATTGATGGCTTGACTTATTTTTTAGTTCCATAAGTAACACTCTTGTCAACTGAAATATATTTTCAATTACCTCAAATAAATTGACATTAATAATAAGAATAAAACTCTAAATACTATTTTTTATATGTTTTTAGATAGTAAACAAATGCTGACAAATAACTTCTCAATCAGCTCAATTTTTTTCCATTTTGCGGACGCCCATGACGTTTTAACTACCTTTTCAATTGTTCACAATTATGAGCCTCAACTGAATTATAAACAAGTGAAGCACCATTAAAGGTTTTTTCCAATAATTTATTTGTTTGTAGAGATAATATTCCTTACCCAGCCAATGTTGATTAAAACAGTACAAATGTTTTGAATTACCGCCATTTCAATATGACAGCTACGCTTGCGCTCGTCCTATGATGAAAAGGCCTATACAAACATTATTCACAGATGACAGCTGACATTGATGACAAATACACAGAGTAACCAACATAGACCCGTCATGTAAGCCAAAAGTAAGAGAAAAACCTAAGAATAAAATATGATAAGATGCAAAAACTCGTATACACCTTCATTTTGATGTCCTTAAAGTTTTCTCAAAAATCTCATATAATTATTCAAGGTCATAAGTCGCTAAAATCAGTATATCACAATTATTTCGTTTTCTACAGCTCCAATGATGTTAACAGTCATTAAAAAAATTGTAGATCATCAAATTTGCGACAAATTTTGTCCAAAATTTGTTTTCAAACGCCCGACCTTTTTCAAGATAGAGGGCAGATAAGCCGCAGCGCTCAGTCAGTAATACAATGCAATGTCAAAGCATAAATCTATTCATCAAAAAGTTTTGACAAATATCTCCTTTCCAAAAAACATATATTATTTTTGAATGCTTTTAGTGGCTGTGACACAACTTCTGTGCTGTGTAAAAAAAATCTTTCATCCAATATCTAGAAAAACTCATAAATTTGGACCAACTGGCTCAAGCCTTTCTGCAAGAAGATTGTTCTGTATAGCAATTATACGAAAATGGATTACACATTTTACTAGCGATATATAGTGCTCCTAATTCTGAGGATAATATCGATCATCTTCGATACACTCATTCCGTAAAATCAACAAAACTTTATAAACCAGTCCAGTTGTCCAGTCTTCCACTGACAAGTGCAGCAATGAAAACTGATTTTTGTGACCTTTGACCTTGAATAACTTTTTTGCAGACACGAGATTAGTTATACCAAGTTACAGTTTCAATTTGGCAACATATTTACAGCATGTAGATATTATTGATGCCAAAATCACAAAACAAGATCCTGATTGTTACAAGAACTTTTTATATTTCTCTGAACAATATCGTAAAAACTACATTTTCCTATATACTGATGCATCAAAAACTAACACTCAGGTTGGTATAGGCATTTATATTCCACAACTAGACTATAAATTTTCAGCACGACTACATCATCACCTAAACATTTGTGACGTGGAGATGATTGCCTTGTATAAAGGTATGAAAATCTGCATGGAAAAGGGTCAGCGACATAACTTTCTTTTCACCGATTCTGCAAGTTCACTGGAACGATTGAAGAACGCGAATTTTCAGACGAATATAGACTTTATTACATTGAGCGTTAAATACATTATCACTACTACAACTCCACACTATACTTTTAAATTTAGATGGATTCCAGGACATTCGCATATTGGTGGTAATGAGCAGGCGGATAAGTTGGCGAAAGTTGTCACGATCCTCAGTGTTCCATTGAATATTCCAGTAGGTAAACATAATTACTTACCATTCCTGAAAAACAACATCAATCAACACTTTTATACTAAATGGCAACAAGAGATACAGAATAAAGGTAAGACATATTGTAGAATCCACCCTAACTTCCCCAAACGGCCTTGGTATATGACAATTCCAGCTATGGACAGAAGACATTTTTCTAGCTTCATCCGTATGAAAACCGGCCACTGTTGGACTAAGTCTCATTTATTTCGTATTGGCGTCTCTTCAAGTCCACATTGTGAGTGTGGACAACTAGACACATTGGAACACACGTTCTTAGAATGCCCAATTAACAGTATCCCTGGATATGACATTTACCAACAACTTGTCAAAAAAGGCATTCCGGCTCCCTTGAATATGTCAATAATACTTGGCTCTTTACACTTCGGTATTATCAAAACTCTCATCTATTTTATGACATATAATCATATCAAACTCTATAAGTCAACAGGGGAGGGAGGGATGGTTCCCTTTCTTTCACCTTCTTTTTATCTTTCTCCTTTTTCCCATCCCTCCACCCCAATGTACGTACTATCTGTCTTTTATCCCCCAGTTTTCAGCACACAAGACTACGTTCGACACTCCAGTAGACGCTACGTGTACCGCTATATCCAGACATACCAAAGCAGATCAGCCGAGTTAATCGAAAACACGAAGTAGCACTCCATTTCGGACACAGGCTTGCAAGCTGCAAGCCTACTTCGTCCCTCGACGAAGCTTTTGTTATGTAACAGCCAGTTACGTAACAGGAGGAGCATTGGTCGTATGCGCCTGAAGATAGGAAGCAACGACCATCCAAAATAGAGAGATTTTATGTGAGACTTTTGAGACCACTTTAAGAATTAGAACTCATAATATAACTCGACTAACACGAAAAAATACATGTGTTCCAACTCGAATTTTTATTCGAGATAATAGTCTAAAGTTTTAAAGCAGTGATCAGTAGAAAATGTTTCTGAATGTACTCGTAACTGGGAGCTATGATGGGTTATGATTACTGGTGTAGAACGAACGACATGTTAAAATCAATAGAGAATTGTTTTATGCTTATCGTTGTTAATACTATTTCTTTACTTTTTTTCTTGAGTGGGAATAGTACTTCTTCTCTATACAATATATATTCTGTGAAATCATTTACTGATTATTGTATAATTCAAAACGATAGCTCTAATAATTCCGCTGTTCTGTAATGAAACAGTATAGAAACGGATCACCAATGATTTCTCCCTGGGTTATCCAGCCAGGTACTTCGGGTAGAAGTTTGGCTAGAATTTACTTCTGAAATTTATGTTATTGATATTATTTCTTACTTTTGAGGGAATATCAAAACCGATCTGTTTCTTTGACAAAATAGTACTATACTATTGTATTAACAAGTAGAATAACCGAACGCAACGCACCGTGGTTTACCTGTAATTGAATCATTGAATCAGTTACTATTGTTTACTTTATTTAACCGTTATAGAAGCGTGGGTGATTCATTAGTTTACTAACGAAATGGAAGAGACCAAAAAATGTGATTAATTTTGGATTTAAATGTATCATTTTGTTTTCATAGAAAATTTCAACCCACGCACACATGCTATATTTGTCTTTTTCCAATTAATTACATTTCAAACATTTCACTATTGACGTGGAGATAAATTTAGAAAAAAATCAAAAAGAGTTGTTAAATTATATTCTAGTACCTGACGGTTGACGTCCCAGAAAGCCGTTGAAACGTCGAATTGTCCCGAACATTTGGAATGTTAAAAATCAACCAATGAGAATGCCAAATTAGTCTTCAAAGTTACGGAGATGAATTTTTTGTTCCAAACAAAGTAAAAACACTAAAAAATGTGGTTAAAGTGGTTGAAAGTGGTGAAGTTTGGTTGTGTTTACGAAAGTGGGATTTGTTGATGTTTTTCAAATATTCATTAGTGGAAAATACAGTAGTTTGTTATAGATTTTTATTGATGTTGTAACCAAAAGTGTCTTCGCCAAAATGGACGAAGTTAAAGCTCGCATTCGGCCCCAAGGCTCAGTATGTAGTGATTCCAATGGTGATGACACTTCTAAAAATGACTGTAAGTTTTGAATCTCTGTAGAATTTACTGCTTTAACAGTAGCCTCTTTAATATAGGTTATGTTGAATTTTCAAGGTTGATTCTGAACAAGAATTTGAAAATTCACATGACCCCATATCATTCGCTAATGTTTTCATTTGATTTCTTAGTTTCTTCCAACCTGGACTCAAGATTGTGTTTAGTTGGTAACTTGTCCAAAGATTTGAAACTGCGTTCGGTGGCTGAGACATTCGGTATACCTGTAGTGACTTCGAAAGATGGACAAGAATTTGCTCAAGACGATAGTTGTCACACGATATTTGTATTGGAAAACTTCGAAGGAGATGTATTCAATAGATTGAATAAGTTAAGACTGCCCCTGTTAGGTCCTCCTGCCCTCCAACAGCTGGCTGCCAGGAAAGAGAAACTTCCTGATAACACTAGGCCCCTCTACACTCTAGCGATGACAGGAGTTGTCGTTTGCTTTATGGGATTTAGGAATAAGGATGAACTGGTAACTTATGAACTTACATGTAATTTTAGCAAAAAATGGATTCGCTTCATAAGTGCCCCATAATTTTCAGAATTCTATTTTGAACGTAACAAATAAACTATAGTGGGGTTATTTTGCTAAAAAGCTACAAAAATGACTATAGACGGCTACAACAATATGAAAATGCAAAGTTATCATTGAAGATGAAGATGAAGTGAGAGATACACTATTTTTTGAAAAAAGAAATGAAAATGTTTAAGTTTTTTACCATACTTTTTTACAATAAAAGTGGTAAAAAACATAGAAATTTTCATGTCTCTTTTCATCATGATCTCCTACCACGTAGTAACGGCTACATCCATCAATTTACACTATTTTTTCTTTCTGCTCTTGGCAGATAATGATATTCTGGACCGTTTTGGGTCCTTTTTTTTATGTTAACATCATTGGACTAATCAAACTAAGCATTATGTAGATCTGAGTAAAAATTAATATTAATATAATGAAAGTCAAGTTGTAGTATGATGCAAATCATTAAAAAATGTCTACTTTTGCATGTGAAATCCCTGATAAACTGCTTGGGAAAAGATACAAAGTCTTTGTAAAATGACATTGTGGTTAGCATCTTCAGGACTGTCGTGTAATATAATAAAAAATCCAAAATATCAAATTTAATTGCTACATCCATTTAAATGATTTTCTATTTCAGACAATGTTGGTACCCTTAATTCATCACATGGGTGGATCGATAAGAAAAGACATGTCAGCCAAAGTTACTCATCTGATAGCCAACAGCTGTGGAGGTGAAAAATATCAGTATGCAGTTACGTTTCGGTTACCTGTGATGAATCTTCAGTGGGTCTATTCTAGTTGGAAGCGGAGGCACGAATTGGATTTTGTAGCCACTTTGGATACATTTGTGGTTTGTTTTTTTCATTTTTCTGTTGTAGGGCCAATGCCAATGCTGATATTATACAAATGTGGTTCTTCTAAAAAAAAGTTGTCTTCTTTAGAAAAACAAATCTAAAAATATAATTTTCAATTCATAAACAAAATTCCTAGGTAACCCTTGATTATTGCCCAAATCTGGGGATAATGTTATCAGAAATATATTGGCTATAATCCACAATTTTTCATCTATATCTTCAATTCGGTCAACCTTGATAACAACAAATCTGTGTTAGATGCAAGAGTGTGGAGATAAACAAGATACAAGTAACTATCGGCCTCTATCAAACTAATAAAGAAAATTGTTAATTCATCACAGATCTTGATGAGACTAACATACTAGAACCTCAATATTGTTGTGTGAATTAAAAGGGGTATATTTTTAAGAAAGGGAAAGGTTTTGGCTTTCTACTTCTCCATCTTCATACAAAAAATGTGAGATACTTCCAAAAAAAGGAAGAGAGCAATTATTTTTAAAATATAGTATTCACAAAGAAAGAAACAAATATTCTTTGTTTTCTGAAGAACAAAAATTCTTATTGATAAAGCCTATCTTATGTTAATAGTTTAAAAAAATAAACATAACAAAACACATATCAGCAAGAAGATAAACCTAAATAATTTGAAAGGATACAAAACAAAACATGAATTAGAAAATAATGAATGGAGGTACATTCTATCAAGGGTTACATCAGAAAAGGGTAATTACACAGGTAATAAAACAAGATGACTTTACTATTGGAATTTAATCTGATTTAAAATGTTTGAAAAAGTCAGCAACGCAGTAGTATGGTTTCTCACTTGAGTAAAGTTTTCAATGATTTTTCAAAGATTGTTGAGCTTTTAATTTTCTTAGTCTCCAGTGGTGGTGACACTGTTGATTGTATTTCCTATAAAAGATGAATTATTTATTAGAAATAAGTATATTGAAAGTATAATTTTACATTTTTGCATTTGAAAATAGAATCAACTAGCACTGTCAAGTTGGCATTTGTTACAGAACAAACAGAGCCTATGTTAAGCGAGTCTTTGTGCATCTGAAAGAGGACGATATATTCTGATTTTCTCAAAAGATATTCATTTTTCATGTTTGAAGAAAAAATAGTATGTTTAAGTTAAACTCATGTTTTTTCAGGCTGAACACAAATTGAAGCCATTCCATGGTGCCAAAGTATGTTTTGTAGGTTTCGATGAAAAAGAAGAAAATCATATGGTCGAGGTGCTTTTGTCGAATGGTGGAATAGTCACTACACTTGATGATCCGAATTGTACCCATGTGGTGAGTATTTAGTCGTTGATAGTTATATAATTTGGCTGCTTCTAACTCATCTGTTCTAACTCATTGCCATCATTAAGGGATTGGTTTATTTATTGTGTTTCTGCAAATAGATCTTCATAAAACACGAAATAAATTTATAAATACAACACATGGGTATTATTTTAATTACAATAAGGGATGGAGTTCTATAAATCATTTCTTCAATGTAATTGACAAAACTCAGACTCCAGAGACAAAATAGTTTCATAGAATAAAATAATTGTTAGAAAGTCAGTATGCCTGAAGGAAGAATTTATGAACTATTCAATTCAAACAAACTATTTTGTGTTTGTGGAAGGACTATATACTTTCTATATATTTTTGTAGTGTTGATCTTCTATTCAATTTTTTTATTATCTATAGAATTGTCTTATTATTGTTAAGTCACCTTAAAGAATATCTCTTAAGTTGAGAATGACTGTTCATTTCAAGAGTTTTCATAAATTAGTTCAAATTATTGTTCAGTATGTATGAAGTAATAAAAGGGTGAGAATTGATAGGAGTTGAATTATATTTATTTTCATTAACAAATATTAATTTCCATGTATTGATTCATTTATTTATTTGATTAATATATAAGTAAATAAATACTGTAAATGAATCTTCATACCATAATTGGATTCTTAGAAATGGCAAATTGGGATTTGACAGTAATGTTGAATTTTGTTGTGGTCTCAAATTATTCAATCATTTTAATAGTATGTCCCAAAATTGGCGGATTTTCTCAAAATGAGGCAGTTTAGGACTGTGCTGGCTATAAGTGACATTTTCATATAGTGTCACCATGAAAATATATAACGTAGAGACGTTTTCTATTAACAGACTATCATATTTCGTGTTGTGAAATTTTCACTAAAAAGTTTACAAAACTGCAACACTTGTTCACTACTCAGTAATGAACAATTGTTGAACATCTGAAAAATTATTTTTAACGTACTGTAGTTTTGCGAAATGTTATCTGAAAATTTCACAATAAGGTTAATACTTTGTGGATTTTCATTAAGAATCGGCAGGTTCGATCGAGGCAGACCTTCATTAGAGCAAAAATAATACATAACTTGATACCAAATGTCATCTGATACGTGCCAAAATTGCTAAAAAATTGAAAATTGCATAATTTAGCCGAATTTTGAATAAATTTCAAAAAGTTTTTTCTCTTGGAATTTTATGACTATTATAAAATATTATCAAATTAGGACGAGTTTTTTTGATATTTTTGACAGACTACCTCTGTCGCGTTTAGCAAATCCATGAGGGAACTTGAAAATTGCTTTTGAAATTGATAAAGGTGTCAATTCAAAGTCTACAGAGAGTATGTTTTCATTCAAAATTCATATATTTTTTGATTTAAAATATAAAGGCAAATTATATTTGATTTATTTGAGAAATATTTTTGGTGAAAATAATTTGGGACATTCAAATCTTTCATCTTTGGTATTCTTTTTTTGAATTTTTTTGTTAGTACAAAACTTTATATTTATTATAATTTATATTTCAAAACCATAATGCTGTATCATTAAAGTATATCCACATATGGTTGATATATAATTCTAGTTTTATATTTTAAGTGCTTGATAAATAACAATATGAGATTTTCCAGTTACTCAAAATTTTAATACCACATAATTCCCGTGGTTTCCAACTTCAGGAATTTATGGCCAATGCAAAATAAATATTCAGTTCCTATCTTACTCAGATAACACATTAATTGATATATTAACAGTACTCTTCATTAAAATACGTTTATTGCACCCACATGAAAGTTACTATTTCTTCTTTTATTCATTTTGTGTAAGTGTTTTACTTTTATACTTAGGTGAGTATTTTGATTGATTTTTCTTTCTTGTTATTTGTTGGTTTAATATGCTTTCAGATATTGATCAGTCTGTCTGTTGGTATCACTCTTGATTGAAAGTTTAACATTAACACGGTAACATAACTTTTATCGAGTTTTCATTTGTCACCAGTTATATTGATTTAAGAAGATTTGATTTCATTTCAATAAAATACTATTTTGGTAAGAAGTATGGAACCATTATAGAAATCTTGTGAATCATTTTTGAGTGTAACCCAGTCATATGGGTTACAGCAAAAATGCTGATATAACCCAGTTACATCAGCAGAAATTCTGATGTTATTGAGTTACCTGCCAGAAATCATTGTAACTTCCAATAGGTAGTTGATGTGATGTTACAATAGAAAAGTAAGGCTAAGCGACTAACTTGTTTCTTCAACGAATAGGAAAGCGATTTAACAAATACTCACAAACAGTAAATCATTTAATAACAATTATACCCTTGAAACTTTATAAACTGCTGTTGAGTAGTAAATCTAGTAAAAAAAGTTTCGATATTGAATATTACAGTTTTGTACATCCAGTGTCTTGAGTTTTAAGTGACTTGAAATCTATAACAAATGAATGGGAGACAAAAAAATATTAAAAAACTAAAAATAATAGAACCCAAATATTCAGATGACTTCAATAAAAAGGGAAATAATATTAAAAAAATGAGAAGGATAAAAATAATTTCTAAAGAAAACAAATTATTGTGACCTTATGGAAATGAATATATAAATGAGTTGATCAAGTAAAATGTCACCAATATACAAACAGTAAAAATAAATGAAAAATTGAAAGATATGCTGAAAATATGACAAAAAAAATTATTTCTGTTATTAGTTTTCATAAGATCCTTATTTTTTTATAATTTTCAGGGTAAGTTTGTTATGTAAATCAAAATTCAATTTTTCATTCAATTGCATAAGATCTCTAGTACTGAGAAATTTTCATTTTTGGAGATAACTTGGAAAGTACTAAACATATAATTCCATTTAGGAGAATATAGTGTTGTTTTATTTAAGAATGATATCTATTTTATATCACTTTTTAATTTATAATGTATGAATTGAATCCTTCGATAGATTATCTTCAAATATAAAACTAATAGGATTGAATGTAGTGGTACTATGAGACTTGTTGTTTTTAAAACTGATCTGGAGTCAACAATTTGATGAGAAAACTTATATAATTTGATAGAATATGATTCAGTATGTTTATAGTGTGTAAAATATGCAGTAAATCCATTTATTTAGAATTATTCCCCGAATCCAAATGGGACATTCAAAACTGATCATCATATTGAAAAATTTAAGTTGTAGGTAGGGTAATTGTTGATAAATGGATCTTGTAAAGATTCCGAATATCTTTTATGTAAACTATTTACAAGATACTGAAGAATGAATTTAATGAAATTAACTTTTCCATACACTGTGCTGAACGTTATAATTACCTATTTTTAATTGTCGAAACATTCACCTGAAACTGAGTTTCCATAGTTCTGGTATGTAAACAAAATAATTTTGTGGTATTGTGGATAGTATCAACAGATGATAATTATAGAGTATGTAGTCAAAACAAAAACTAACAAACAGATTGAAAAGAACTTAATAGATTCGACAGACTGAAGAGAAGCGCAGTATTATAAGCTGAAATGAATTTATTGTTCAAGGATTAACTGGAAGACAAATTGTTTTTACATTAAAATATTTCTCTGTTTTGGAGAGTGACAAGTAATTTGACGATTGAAACCCGTTACTTTCTGTTTACAATAATCCATGTCAAGGTTTATTTCATCATTTCAGCTTTTTCTAATGTCATAATTGAAAAATACAAAACATAGTCAAAGATTTTACAAATACGTTTCTTCATTAACTAACTGTCACTTTGTCACCGAAACTTGTGCGAGCTGAGGAATAACGCGGTTTTATCTTTTGGCGTGCGATTCATAGCACAATTATTCATACTATTGTGATTATTTATGTGTAAAGTAGTATTTTTCAACAAATATTTTGAACTTACCAGAAAACAACGAACATTACACTTGATTATAATTCATTTTATGGGTAATTAATATGTTCGTAAGATTTTCCCAGATATTGGAGACAAAAAATATTGTATTCAATTTGCTCAACACAAATTTTTATCACAATCAGTTCAGCAGATCATATATAAAGCGAGTTAGAGAAAGTCGTCAGTAGTGTAGAACAGAATATCGTATCGCTCTAAACTGTAATATTCTAGTGCAATTACTGTGTTACACAAAAATGCTTCTACTATAGTACTCAATTTCATTTGTACATTACCATGTGAAATTTATGCACAGACAAACTGATCACTATTACAGTACAGTAAACTTGCACGGTCATGGGTTTTAGGTAATGGAAAATGCAGAAGTCTACACACTAGAAGCTGCTAGCGCACCACTCTCCCCTACCGCCAAGACAACCTCATCTGAAATATTCCCGCAAGAAACCTCTCCAAACAAAACTCCCCGAACTCCTCTCCACCAAAACGGTGTCAATCATAACCTCAATCTGAGTTATTGTTTCAAAGCGAGTCAAAGCATTGCCTGCTTGGAAACTCTGCACGAGCATTCTCGTGATGACATTGGTGTCAACTTTAGTAATAGGAACAGCACTTGTTTCGAGCAGTCATTAAACTCTAACCTTACTCCTCATAAGCGTAAGAGGAAGTTTGCCTCTCCCGAACAGCCAAGCATATTGGCTAAGAGGAAACGGGATAAGAGCTATAGTGAGCGCAAAAAAAAAGTTTCAGAGTTTTTCAAGACGCCCATCAACTATTTTTCTCACCGTAGGCGTACCATTGACGCATCGAGTTTCAACCAGAGTTTGAACGAGAGCGTTATATCTAGCTCGGGAATTTTTAACGTAGATACTATTCAGAATTTGAGTTCATATAACGAAAACGATGCAACTCCTAGAGGTGTAGCGAAATGCGTGAAGAAAAATTTATTTTCTCGAACGTTCAGTTCCTCCAAGTTCGGTAGAAAATCTAGAAAAAATTCGGATCTGAACGCTACCAAATTGTCGTTCGGTGAACCGAGTGATGTTGACGGTAGAGAGAAATTGAACGCCAGCTGTTTTCCTGATATATCCTTGAATCCCATTACCACTAACACTTGTGAGCTTAGCAGCGAATATGGCAGGGCGAAGAGGAGAATTTCTGCTGTGTCTGCTGTTGCGGTACTAACTTCATTTCATTCTCTGTCCTCTTTGTTGTTTGGTAGTAAAAATTTCCTTTTCCAGTGTATTTTTGAAGTATTCGTTATGGTAGAAGTAGTTGAATAAATCATTGTAAGCCATATAGAAACTAACGACTTTAAAAATTTTATTAATTAAACACAACTCTGAAGTCACAAAAAAGTTGTCCTCGATATAAAACCATATATATGTATTATTTAATGCAACATTTTTGAAATATGAATTTGTATAGTTTAATAGACCCAACAAAAGAGGTGGTTTTCTATACAGGGTGACGATTTCGAAAACTTCTCACCATTAATATCTTACTTCCATGAATTAATGCTCTTCTCCGCAATCCAGTTATCACAAAAGACTGGCTAACTAACAGCAATTGGATTTTGTGGAAAACTATTGAAATGGCTGATAACCTATATTAGCTATATTAGATCTCAATATGTAAAAGTCAAGGAATACATATCTCACGAAATTGATGTTTTATCAGGTGTACCACAAGGAAGCCATCTAGGGCCGTTTCTTTTCAACATTTTTATTAATTATATCAGAGTTAACTTAAAATATACTGACATCTTACTTTTTGCAGATGATTTAAAAATGTTTAAGACAATTCAAACACCAGATGATTGCTTAGTATT
>WOGN01002223.1:0-17176 GCA_015342105.1 Leptinotarsa texana
GGAGGGAATATTTTGGTAACTATTGGACTGTGAATTTATATGCACGTTGAAATCAGAAGTATTAAAAGGGTCGTTTGATTGGACGATATTATTTGGATTCAATCAATGATACTATAGATGAATATATCTGCAGTGAATTGAAAAGCACGGTCACTGCTACTATTGTCCCAACTAGCAAGTTTATAATTTATAATGGTTGTGAAAACTGTATTTCTCTTAGAAATGTTTTCAAAGTGTTTACAAAAGAGCTATTAATAGGAAACTGGCACCGTTTTATAAAGCATTATAGTCTTTATCAATATTTTGTAAGGCTTTTCACAAACATTACAAAAAAGTTTTATAAATATTTCGGCAGATACTATTAATTTTTTTAACATTCGTAAATAATCTTATAGAATAATTGAAATACGATTTTTAAAACAGTTTTTTAGTAAGCTTCATAAAATATAATGCAGCCTAACACGATAACGATAAAATAAAAAAGTGTTCAAAATGTTTTCTTAAAGGCGAAAGAAGTAATTTTGTATTGGACACTAGAAAACTATAATAGATATGTCGATAACTAAAAACTAACTTTTGTACTAATAAAACTGTCAAAGACATTGTTTGTGCTTCAGAGGTTAATATTTCAACTGAGAATGAAATTTCATTGACAAACATATAGTAAAATTCAAGCGCACCACTGTTTTATTAAAATTTTTGGAAAAAATTATTAATTATACAAAAACCCACTTTGTCAACTTATTAATTTTCTATTCGCAAATTAACTGTGTTAACTGTTAAAAAACACTTAGTTCTAGGAGTAATGGTATTACGGCAGAGTCGGACTATTTTAAAAGCTGTAGATTTCTATAGAAATTAAGATAGGATTTCTCACGTATTGTTTGTATAAATATTATCTGTCGGGATGTTTCGGCTAAGAAACTTCTTCCATCGATTATGAAGGCTGAATTTCAAAAACGTTTTGAGCTAGTGATTAGAGTGTATATAAACATGGTGCTCCACTCAAATCGACGGATTTTAATCATCAATAATCTTTTCCTGTTTTTGGCAAGAACAAAATTGAAGCACTAGATTATGTGGGTCTTCGTCTAAAAAAAACACTTTTCAAATTTTTTTTCCAATGACCAATATTACACGACGTGATTAGGTATATAGATATTGGAACGCTAGTCAAATTAAACTGACAGATTATACTTCATTACACGACCTCTAAAATCAATGTCAGCTGATTCTTCTTGAGTGATGCATTCAATTGTCGGCGACAGCAAATAAATATTAGCGAGAACAATTTGATTTTATAACAGTTATTTTATTGTTTTGGAATTGTAATAAATATAACAAACCATGAAGTAGTTGAAAAATTATCATTAAAGTGACAATATGATAATGAAAACAAAATTTTGTTTGAAAACATCCCAATAAAATAATTTCATTGAAGCTACAGGAAGCATTTACAAAATAATCTTGAAATAGTTTTATAAAGTGCATAAAAACCTCATAGAAAAGTGGTAGAAAACTGCTACAAAACAGTTTTTTTTTATAGGAAAATATGTTTTATAAGTTAATTATAAAAACCTTTCTGTGATAATTTCCTGACTATTTTATAAGGGATTTTTAATTTTATTTCATAAACGTTCTATGACAAATTTATAAAACACTTTTATTGTTTGCAACTCTATTATGTTCACGGCTCGTCTGATATAATCAATCAGCATTTTAGAAGTAATTATATATACTGATGATATTTTTCATAGCACTTGCCTCCTTTCATCCAATGCTTTACACTTGCAAAGATATGACAAATTATTTCTTCATTTAGATGTCCAGTGAAGAGCCCTGTAACTATTCTGAGACGATCCGTGCTGTCTTTTTACTGACTTCCGTTCAATAACTGACAAATATTCGCTACATTAGGAAAACCTACAGATTGCAAACTTTTCATTTTTGATAATTATTTTAACGTAAGCATTATTTGGTGATGACAAAACACAATTATATACATAGTAGACACTCACATCACACTTCTCAAACATTTCATTTCGTCCTCCATTTCCATGAAGATTTTGAACCTAATTTTTCCTTGGAGTTCGGTGAAGTTTTCTATGTATTCAATATCAGCTCTGAAAAAATAGATTTTATTAGGCCTTCTACAATGGAACAACATCTCCTAAAAATAATTATATGCCAATCATAAATGATGAACGTATATGAAAGGGGTCATAGTGTATTTGAAAAAGTACCTATTTTCTCATTTGAGCATACCAAAAATGCACATTCATACTTTCATTACAATTCATTACAATCCATTATGGAAATGACAGTTCTAAAAAATAGTGGTTTTTCTATAAGAGGAGTTCGAAACAGAATATAGATCAGACAATAATACAAAATTCGAAGATCTCAGGAAGCCATTTGATATATTATCTCCAACTTTTTAATTACGCTCCTACCCCCCTAAACGTTCTCAAAAGTTTGATAACGTTTAGGGGGTCTATTTGACACATGTTTAGCAATATAGTTGGTCATCACCTGTTGAAAGTTCCATTTTCAGATGATTTAACAATAAGCTTTGCATGGACTGGTTATTGGTCATATTAGGAAACGCTAGGTGAAGTTCCAGAGAACAAAAAATACTGGAGAACGGTTTCAAATTGAAAGGAAAAGGAGTATATATTGCTCAAGATCTCTCTCCAGAAGATCGCGAAGATCAAAAAATTCTGATTGCTCATCAACAACAAGCTAGAGCGAAAAATTGGAAAGTAAAAGCTAAGGCAAAATCTCCAATTGTTAATGGAGATACATACATACAACTTGAACCTACTGAAATTTTAATCATTAAAAACCGTACTAACACTGGTTGCTTCTCTTTTATTTCATATTTTGAATAGAAAAGTGTGTATTTCATTTATGTTTATACTTTCCACTTCAATAACGATGAGATTAGAACCTTTGGTATGAAACTTGAATAACTTCTTTCGAGATCAATTGCCCTAACACTGCTGGTGTTAGGGTTTGTATTAGGGCAACTTTGGTGTTAGGGCAACTTTCCACTTTAGTTCAAAATAAAGTTGGACTTTGAATTTATTATAAAATTATTTACTAGTGAGTGCTTTGTGGCATATTTAACACGCTTTATATTAGCTTCACCTGCATGTATGTATGTATGTTTGTGTGCATGTATGATTGTGTGTAACTCTCAAGCTCGGGATCTGTACTACAGAATTATCTGCATTATTGTTTGATCTATTCGTGGGCAGATGGCGCTGTACGTAATCTCATCAATATTTCTTGATCTATTCGCGTAACTATCAATTTTCGCTTGATCTGTTTGCGGGCAGATGGCGCTGTACGTAACTTATCAATTAATGCTTGAACTATTCGCGGGTAGAAGCCGCTATACGTAACCTCCTTGATAGGTTATGAGCGAAATTTTGTACTACAAATGAAATATTTGAATATTTTCAATTACCCGTGATTCAGTACAGAAAAAAGTTTTGAACGAAACGGGAGATACATTTTGAAATCTAATTCGATTATTTGAAAGCAAACTAGAACGTGGATTTCAACAATGAAAACTTTATCGTAAATTAAGTTACTCAAATATTTCAAAAAATCAAAATATTAGAATTAAGGTGCTTGACATACATACCAAATCCAAATATTGATTTGAAAAATAAAATTGTTCACTGTAAACATATTTTTAGTACCTTTATATTTTGAATGAAACTTCAAATCAGAACATCAAGACTGAATTGTTTTTTGAAATTATTACTGCAAATTTTCTCTTTACTTCGAAACAAATTGTCAGTCAGTTCCTTAGTACTAGGTCACAATGAAAGATTTAAAAATATAAATACTAATCTAGCATTCAGATTAGAAAAACAAGTATACCTACTTCTGGCATAAATTCAGCTTTTTGTTAAACATCACAACACACAAAATTTACACATATACAGTATATATAAATAAATGAGAGGGTTTGACCCCAATGTCTAGACTAGCTGGCTATATAGAGTAATCATTAATCAAATATTTATTAACAGAATAAAAACCGTATTGTAAAAGATATTTTTTATCGCAGATTTAAATTTTATCCTGTCAAGAATTATGTTGCATGCAATGAAATATGAATCCTCCGTAATGAAAATGTAATGAATGTAATAAAGAAATATCTACGAATTCGAATTGGACGTTGTATGATGAATTACGGTGATCAGAAAAATATTTTACATTTACGATTACTTCAAATTTAGTGAGAAAGACAGGTTTTGGCTTTTTCACTTCACCATCTTCATACAAGAAATGTGAGAAACTTTTGAAGAAAGAAAAAACCAATCAATTTCCTAATCAACTCTTCACAATGATGTGTAGATCATGCATAGAGGTTACTTTCAGATACTAAAAGGGAAAAAAGACCTCCCGAAACAAATAATTCCATATGAACAATGAGTTACACAAAAAAACTGATGTCTCCCAAGAATATACACCTTTGAATTCAAATAAATAACTATTTTGTCACAAATGTTCCCAGTGCTATTCTACGCTTATGAAAACAGGTTTAATGAATTTACACTAAAGCCGAGGATATACCTAGGGTATGCAACTAGTAATACTCACTTCTCCACGTGACGTAGTTGCTCTGCATAATTACACAGTGCTTTGCTGGGCATACTTGCCTCTTCTAATAATTTTCGCCACTTTTCCATGTGTATTGGTAAAATATTACAGAAATTCGTAACATGTTTTTGGACAGTTGACTCTAATTCATCCATTGTTTGATTATATTTTGTTTATACGAGACACAAGACATTAGACAATTCACGAAACACCAAGCAAGCTAATGTGTCACCATCTGTGTGGCAGAGGTCAACTTACTCGAGAGTAGAAATGAACGGTAACCTCTCTTTCAACCTGGGTTATATCTTTTCTCAGAGTTGTATTTGTATATAAACTGTAATATGGTCGAGTCATTATCTATTAGACAATGATCGAGACATTGACCGAGGTAATGATCGAGGGCACTGAGGGGCGTTAGGGTTAGTTCTCATGACTTTCATTAGCTAAGATTCGTATTCGAGTTAGCTAAATTAGGACGGTTTTAGAACAGTCCAGAGGAAAACGATTATGGACATACAGGATTGCTTACTTACATATATCGCCACGTTAAACAAGCGCCAAGCAGATGAGACGTAACACTGGTGACACTTTTAGTAGCTGTCATAAGACTGTGTGTTATTTTAACATTTTTTGAGGATTATTTTCGAACAGTATCACATTGTGTTTTTATATTTTGAATAAATTTTTATTTAAATATATCAATTAGGTTTGTTAAACATTGAGTTTGTTATTGTGAAAGTCGTATTTTTTTGTGCTTTTGGACATTTTTTAAACTGGTGTACTGAGTAGACGCCATATAAAACTTCCGTATTGAAGGTTGTTTTTCGCCATTGTTTTTCGCCATTTGTTTCTTGAACATTTTCAATTTAATTTAGGTAAAAATTAAGGTAAATTAAGGTAAAAATTGGAAAAATTCACATTTTTGTAAGTAATAGCAATAATTGTCTAACCGTTAAATAACCTCGTAATTTTTAGTTAAAATGTCTGGTCGTATTTGTGCAGTGTCAACTTACAAAAGAAATCAGTTGACTTCAGAGAAAAGTGGTGTTACTGATGTAATATTTCACTCTTTTTCTATTGCTTAGGATATGATTTCTACAACTTTGCAAAAGGAATGGATTCGCTGGTGCAAAAGAGGGGATAAATTCACTCTCAAAAATGGATTTGGTTGTTCTAAACATTTCACAGAAAATGATTATGAACAAGACCTTGAAAATGAATTGTTGGGTAAGAACTTGATCTATTAATTTACTGCTTAAAATAAATATGATTTTTGTATAGGTTTGCCTTTAATGTCGTAAATTAAAAAACTGCAAAAAGAGAAGATTTTCCTTTAAATATTATTTTTGAATTTTGCAAACTGGGAACAATTATCAGAATGAAATATAATAACTTAAAGGCTGAAGAAAATAGGTCATTAAAAAAAAAATCAAACAATTCTGATAATAGAAAAAAAAATCGAAAATGAAATAATTCAAGTATATTTAGTGGATAAAGTAGTTTCTTTTTGCTCTAATGTAGTATTATGATAAATTAAATTGTAGATTTGTCAATTTCATCATTAATGGAACAAAGTTTAAGTTGAATTATTCTACCTAAATTTCTCATTTTCCTAATAAAAAATAAAAACCGTATCATGTATTTTCTGTCAGATAAATAAAAGTTGTCACAACTTCCTATCATCCACAAAAGAAAAATTTTTACTTAGTATAAATCCATTTATATTAAGTAATTAATCCTATATAAAAATAATATTTTAATAGGGGATTTACCTGAAAGTGCAGTACCGAATCAATCCAGAGTCACCACTGTTACGTTACGCAAAAGTAAGCAATCCTGCATGTCTATAATCGTTGTCCAGAGTAGTGATTCTCATCGCATGGCGATTGAGACGTTGATACGAAAACATCGACAAAAAAATAGTGACAGGTCTTATAGTTTACAAACCGCTTTCCCCTAAAAGTTTTTAGGCTGATACGCGACAAAGATGGAGGAATTATTGGATAAGATCCATAATTTCAGAAAAAATTTTCAAGGGATGCAGTACTTGCACTGCTAGCAGCAATACTAGACCGTTATGACTAAATCATATAAATACTTTTAAAAAGTTATGGCAATTAATATCCAAAATCGCAATCCAAAGTATTATAAACTTTTTGAGGCTTTGCCAAGGTAAGAAAATAAAACCTACGATCCAAACTTCGACTATATTCCCACGGACGAAGAAGAAATCCAAGAAGATAAGACCCCTCAAAAGATAGCGGCCACGCCGGAGCCTTCCGGCGAGATAACAAAAAGCTTGGCTAACGAGAAAATCCCAACTCAGCAGCCTATAAAGAAGAAATCTGAAAGTTCCGTGATTGACCTGAATAACGAACTGAAGACCTCTGACGTCACACCCGGCACGTCACAACAACCGGATGAGTTGCCGAAAGGCCCCAAACAAAAGGTCGATCAAGTAGCCCAGAGGGTTAACACCCAAACAATAGTCATCCATGAATCCGAACAAATAGAAATAAGTGACGACCTCAAGGTCGAGAATGCCCTGGCAACTCGCCAAGGAGAAGTAAAACAAAAATCCGAAAGACCTTCGCCAATAACCGTTCGCGCGAAAGAAAATTGGAAACAAGTCAATACGATCGCCGCCGCGCAAAATATCATCATTTCGCGGGCGGTAAACACCACCGACGGGATCAAAGTTCATCTGAAGTCCTCAGATGAATACAGGAAAATTACGAAAATACCAGATAACGAAAAAATTCCATACCATACCTACACGGTACAAACCGAAAAGCCACTAAGAGTTGTTTACCGGGGAGTCCCAGAATCCCTGTAAATAGAAGACATTGTGATGGAATTACAGGGGAAAGGATTTGAATTCCTTTCCATCGCTCGCATGAGCAAATCAAACAAAAAGCCGATTAGTCTTGGTTCCCAGAAGCCAAGCTAGCGTCTACAAAGTGAAAGAAATGAAAGAAATCCAAAACGTGCGCGTAAGCGCAGAACCATAACGTCCTAGAAACAGAGCAGGACAATGTCCTGAAGTTCGAACACACATAGCGGGAATGCAAAGCAGTCCCAGCCTGTGTAAAGTGTGCCGGACGACACTTAACTAGCGAATGTTAAGAGACCGAAAAACTCGCCCGTGCTATGCTTTAATTGCAAGGGCGAGCATCCAGCCAGTTTCCACGGGTGCCCAGAACGCCCGGAGAATAAGAAAAAGGCCTCAGATGGGCCAAATAACGGACGACAGCCCCCAAATCCGAGGACTGTCAGACAAAATATAGTCAGGAACGGAGTTTGACATACGAGAGCCGTATCCACAACAAAGAACTCCTACAGCTCTCCTGAGGATCTCCCAACGGCCCTAGGGCAGCTGCAGGAGATTCTTACGAAATTCCCGGTCTTGCAGTCCATGCTTGCCGGTAATAAATAAAAAGAAAACACAGCCTAAACGGCAAAAAAGAAAAGTAGAAGAGTGCTGCTACTTCTACAAACAGGGCTACAAGCTGCAAGAAGACAACAGAGATTCGTCTCTGTCGCCCAAACATAACAACACGAACAGATATAACTTCCAATTAGATGAAAGGATCAAGGACCCGTGGCCCAACATCTGAATGCTCAATAAGCAGTCGGGCAACTTTGTGTAACCGTTCTAGAATAATCCCAATGGCTAAGCTGAATACGCCTAAAGATGAAATTTCAAGCATATTTTCTGACGGGAATGGTTTGTGAATGTTTGTTTGAAGTTGACTGACAATGTTTCATGATGAATTTCATTAGTTCGGATATTATATGAAATGATTTGAAATCCCTAAAAGAACCAATACAAATAAAAAATCAAAAGGAATAGCTTTAAATAATAATTATATTAAACAAAATAACCCTGAAATGAGATAACAGTGAAATAAGTCGAGAATAGAATAGTTGAAAAAAAAAATAAAAAATTAGAGATTCCAAGCTAAGTTACTCCACGACGTTTCGATTGTTGGTATCCACAATCGTCTTCAGGTCTTCGATCACCCGTATTTATAATAATGATAATATACTTTATTGTCATTAAGAATAAATCTTGTGGACAAAGCTTGTGGCTTGTGAAAAGTACATACAAATGTAGGTAAGTATAGAAATATAAAATGTGAATATAAAAACACCTACAAAAAAGTAAAGTTCGAACATACACTATAGTTCAATATCGAAATTTTGTCTCAACATGGTTGTGTACAGACTTGTTTAAAAATATTATCAACACTTATATAATTTTATGACTAATACCGTATATCTTGTGAAAGCAAATTGAAATATTTATGCTTGTGCTATCTATAATTGATACGTACTGTCTTTTTTCTCATGGTATGTATTCAAAACAGTTTGTTGAGATCCATAAAAGAATGAGCTCCTAGATTTTTCCCATGTTCTTAGCGTTACCTTAAATCTCAGTAAAAGCTACTACGGTGCCCCTGAAATATCTTTTACCTATTTCCTTACAATGTGCTGTGTGCTCCACATCACGCAAAAGTGAAATTAACGATTTTAGAAGCCGCGCGGAATGAATTCCTCGTATGCAACGATGCCAAATCGCGAAAATATCGTCGATAATCCCAACTGGCAAACGATTGGTTTTATTTTTACCAACTTCATCATGATGTTCTATGGCCTAAACACGTGTTTAAAGAAACAGTGTTAGATTTTGACATGCTCGTGTGTTAGTCACATGTGCCCTTGAACTTGTTTGTACAAAAAGAATAATGTCATGCGCCTGTTTATATCTATCCAGGGCCGTCCCAAACTGCGGTCATTCAAAGAACTTAGAGAGTATTCATTATTATTGAGAAAAAATTAAGAAAGTCTAGAAAATAAGTATCGAAATATCAAAGTTTGCTGTACCCTTTGTTACGGTTTTTTTATGAACTCGTTCTCAATCAAACAGTAAGGTTCATACCGCGGTACCACCCTGTTTTCGAATTGATTTTACCTATTATTATTATCACTATTACCGAAGTATGTCCCGGTCAGGTCCTGTCCAACGATCACTCCCTCACACCGTAAGGTGACTGATCATTGGTTCCGAGAATTATGTGCCCTAAGCAAGCGTAGTGAGCCAATAATGACAGCCTTCTGCATTTGTCCGGCTAAGATTTCTGCCTTGGTGCGGCAAGCCGGTATGATTTTAAGATTCGACACTAGAGAGGGCATCATACCACCAAGGACTTCAATAACTAGAACAATCATCTTGACAGAGTGGTCTAGATAGAGTCTGCGGAGTTCGAAGAGAAAATCTCGATATTTTATCGGATTTTCCTTCTTTATTTTGACGATATTCGTATCGCCAGGAGCTGAAAACTCTACAGATATCGTTTTGCTCTGGTGATTTAGAAGGACTACATCAGGGTTATTAGCATGTATGATCCTAAGGGTAGGGAACGAATAGTTCCAGTTAATTCGGCACTTCTCGTTTCCCACATTAGATTCAATATCCCCCGGAGCGTAGGGCAACACCGGTGTCTCGTCAAAACCGTAAGAGTGTCGTAGATTGTAATGTAGCACTCTAAGGATCGCGTTATGTTGAAGAATATAGGCCGAGACCGCCTAGAGGCCGATACCATGCAGAGAGGGGGATCAGAACTCCTGAGGACTTTACAGGCTGCATCCAGTACCATTTTTTCATGTAAATTCTGCAAACTGAAAATTCCATGGACTCATTATTATTATTATTATTATTATTAAAAATTAGTTATTATTCACTACAAGAATGCCTTGATAGCACCAAAGAACGAGATAATCTGAATGCAGGTAATATTTCAGGTATTATCGAGTGGGAAAAGGTTATCAAAGCCCATTTATTATACCTGACTATGTATGAAACTTCTTGGTCAAAGAATTGAATGCTTATTGAAAAGGTCCAACAGACACAATAATCAACTCATTTGCACACCAATAGATAAGGTTTATTCTCAACATTCTTTCACCCATGACATACCTTCTGATTTACCATGAAGGCATCATTTCAAAGGTATCTGGTTCAACTGACAAAATTTCCACAAGGCAGTCAGAATTACCCAAAGTAAAATTACTATTCCGAAAAAGAATTTGTCGAATATTCAAATGAGTTGTCAGGAAAGTAACTTACAAAAAATCTATTGAATATTGAATTATCGTGAATTCAATAATAACATGTGAAAAAGAGGTGGAAGGTTAATTGAGAAAACTTACAAGCACAAGACCAATCAAGTCCTGTTCTGGATATTGATAATTCCTCTAGTCAGTTTGTGGCATCATGACTATTCAGCAATGTAACGTAAGAGAGGACTATACAATATTCTTTTGAATAATAGTAAGACTACTCACATTATTGTAGGTACAAATTTAATAACCATTCAGTATCAGTATTTCAGAGGTCATTCGAAATTTATTGAAATCATTTTCATCAGTATTTCCATCCATGTATTGAAAATAAATGTTCTTTTGGAACTAAGCCTGGCAATTTCAATGTATGAACAAAATTGCAAGATATTCAAGTTCCAAAACAGCCCAAAAATTTGAGAAAATTCATTCCGGAGTGTTCTTATTTCAATCTAGTTGTGAGAGTATTCACTGCGATATTACATCATCATCATAATGATTATTCGTTCTTTGCGTGATATAATTGATACTCAGAAATAAATATTGGTAATTAGTGGATTATGAATGAATGTATGGAAAGCAAATTAGATAAACTTTCAGTTGTACATTTATATTTATGAAAACGATGTAGGAGGAACCAGATCTGATTATCAACACCGTGCTCGTTTAATTTTAATTACCTGATAGATGCATGAGTGAGCTTCATGTATTATAATCAAACAATTGATGTTTCTTTGAAACAGTAATGAATTATAATCCAAAACAATGACAATTTCATGCCATCGGGAATTGATGACTTTGTTTGGCATGCGGTATCTTCTGAAAGCGCTTATATTGCATTGTGAAGCAAATAATGACTAATATAGTAATAATTTAATGAATAATTGATTGGGCGTGCAATTCAAAATTGTTTTGAAGTTGATTCTAAACCACTGCAAAACATAGGGTCAAAATAAGCGGGATTATACTGTTCACTTTTATTAGATGTGTTTGATAATGTATAACTGATTTGATTCATTTTTTTATGCATTATACATTTTTTGAGGTATTGGTACTGAGTACAGTAACATGGTACATCAAACCAAGCATCGAATTCGGTAGTTCTGATTTTTTGCAGATTTGTTTGTCATGTTGGCCTAATGAATAATCCAAGTTTGTGACCTCAAGTGCCGAAAGCAACTTTGTCAAAAATTGAAAAAACCGTGAAAAAATAGTTTTTTTTTTAATTTTGGCGATTGTAATCCTGAAGGAGTAGTTGTTGAAAAACTCGCCTTGTGAGTTTTCAATATAATACTAAAACTGTCTCTATAGACCCAATACTTTCCGAGATTAAGCATTTCAATGTTTATAATTTTGTTCGAACCTCGTAATATTTTGCAATTCTGTGTTTATGATTAATTTAATTTCGACCCTGATTATACCATCGAAGCTTTTTATGATGGAATGTTGAACAAGAAAATGAGAAATGTGAACGATGATGTTTAAGGGAGAAGAATTAACTTGGAAGACATTGAAATGAACAACTCAACGAGGAAGGACATAAATGTAGAAGAATTGATAAATTGTTATATATGTAATAGAACACATGTTTTAAAAATAAAAGTCAGTTTTGAAATGAAACAATTTTATCTTTGATTTCATCTATTATTCATTGAGCTATGAATAATGAAGTAAAAAGGGTAGGTACAACAAAATTTATTGAATTCATTTATGGGAAATTGGGTGATATTAAAATTAAATCACTTGCGACCGTATATCCTCTCGTATGACTTCAACAGCTGCTTTCACCACGCGTAGCCTTTCTGCTTGAGGGTTTGAGCTTCTACTGTCATACCATATACTTTTGAGAATTTTGTGAACAGTATTTTTGAAACAAACAATCGTGAGTTTGAAAAGTCTCTCGAAGATCAAAATGTCCTTCCCATACTTTGCAAAGAAGCGAGTTTCAACTGTTCGTAAATGAGATAGTTCTCCTTTTAATGAATACATATTTTCCATGACCTCATCAACTGTGAGATGCTGACGATTTTTTCTGGACTTTCCTATTGATGGTGCCTGATAGAGCTTTGTTTGGCAAAACCGATGATATCTAACATCAAGGACTACCAAATCTGTGTTCTCGGATATATGCTCTTATATTCCAACAGCTCATTCAATACCACATTTCTCAGCTGCATTCAAGATTGTTACACAAGGAGACAAATCTTCTGTAGTAGTAACATTGTTCCGTTTTTCTGGCTTTTTCTTTCTTTCTGCTACAAGGAACTCTTCAGTTCTTTGTCTTCACATAGACGACAGTGTTCTTTCGAAATGAACTGTTCAGAGACTGATCTCGTGGCCATAGATGACGTAATATTCGATTTTCCACTGCTAGCAGCTGCTCTGATCAACTTCGGATTGTTGTATTTCGTCTGACAAGCACTGTGCACATATATCTCATTTACGCCCTACAATAAACGCTGATTTTCCATATTTTCAAGGGAAATACTCGACGCAAGAAGGGTTTTTACACCTCTTTCCTTCATTAGACACAATTGACCTTCACTTAAAGTTTCCTTACATATAAATCACAAACCAAGGCTAGGACTGGAATCAGACATTCTGTAAATTTTGGGTTCAAACGGCAATCATGTTATAAGCAGCTGGTCAGTCGCAACTGAAACGAAAAAAAATTATATTATTCATTAGGCCAACATCACAAACAAGTGTGCAAAAAATCAGAACTACTGGGGTTGAAAAACTACTACTTTAGGGTTATTATCAACAAAATTTAAAAAAAAATTCAATTTTTCGCAGATTTTTTTATTTTTGACAAAGTAGCGTTTGACGCCCGAGGTCACAAAATTGAATTATTTATTAGGCCAATATAAAAAACAAATCTGCAAAAAATCAAAACTACCGGATTTGAAAAACTAGTCCTCTAGGATCCTTTAAAGTTATTATCGCCAAAATTGATTAAAAACCCGATTTTTTGCGGTTTTTTCGACATTTGACAAAGTTGCGTTCAGCGGCCGAGGTCACAAACTTGGATTATTCATAAGGCCAATATCACAAAAATATTTGCAAAAGATCAGAACTACCGGATTTCAAAAACTAGTCCTTTAAGATCATTCTCTGTTAATATCGCGAAAATTGGAGAAAAAACCGGATTTTTCGCGTTTTTTTTTGGCAAACTTGCGTTTGGCGCTTGAAGTCACAAAATTGGATTATTCACTAGGCCAATATCACAAACAAATCTGCAATAAATCAGAACTACCAGATTTCAAAAACTAGTTCTTCAGAATCCATCAGGGTTATTATCGCCAAAATTGATGGAAAACCCTGATTTTTCGCTGTTTTTTCAACTTTTGACAAAGTTGCGTTCAGCGGCTGAGCTCACAAACTTGTATTATTCATAAGGCCAATATCACAAAAATATTTGCAAAAAATCAGAACTACCGGATTTCATAAACCAGTCCTTCAGGATCCTTCTCAGTTATTATCGCGAAAATTGGAGAAAAACCCGATTGTTCGCGGTTTTTTTCGATTTTTGACAAAGTTACGTTCAGCGCCCGAGATCACAAACTTGGATTATTCATAATGCCAATATCACAAAAAAAAATGCAAAAAATCAGAACTGCCGGATTTCAAAAACTAGTCCTTTAGGATCCTTCTCGGTTATTATCGCGAAAATTGAAGAAAAAACCCGATTTTTCGCGGTGTTTCCGATTTTTGGCAAAATTGCGTTTGGCGCCTGAAGTCAAAAACTTGGATTATTCATTAGGCCAATATCACAAACAAATCTTCAAAAAATCAGAACTACCGGATTTCAAAAACTAGTTCTATAGGGTTATTATCGCCAAAATTGAAAAAAAAACGATTTTTCGCAGTTTTTTTCATTTTTGGCAAAGTTGCCAAAAAACTAGGGTCCTTCAGGGTTATTATCCCTAAAATTGAATAAAAATCCCGATTTTTCGCGGTTTTTTTGATTTTTGACAAAGTTACGTTCGGCGCCCGAGGTCACAAACGTGGATTTTTCATTGGGCCGATATCACAAACAAGTCTGCAAAAAATCAGAACTGCCGGATTTGACGCATACTACCCCATACTTTCAGGCGACAAAGTTACTGAATTATTATCAAGATGCACTACACCATGGTATTCGAAGAAATAAGTAATCAAAACCTCAACATTTAATCGAATTTGCAGTGATTTTAGGGTTTTGGTTCTCCTGGGCTATTCCATTGGCACGATTAGCTTTCCGTTTCATTGTCATAACCATGTACCCATGATTCATCACCAGTTATGTCACTTTTAAGCAAATTGGATTGCCATTGACGTGACTCAACAATTCCTGAGTGATGCTCATGCGACGGTTTTTTCTGTCAAAATTCAGCAATTTTGGAAAGAAGTGCCACACGATTCATGCCCAAAAGTTCCGAAACACCCGCATTGAATGAGCCAACCGATATACCGACAGCCTCGGCAATTTTTCTAATAGTGATTCGATGATTCTCCATAACAATTGTCGTCACTTCCTCAATATTTTCATCGTTTATTGATGTGCTGAGGCGTCCAGGGCGAGCGGCGTTATTCACATCTTCTCGAACTTTTGTGAAAAGCTTGTACCACTTGTAAACATTGTTCTGACTCAGAGTACAAGCATCGTATGCCACTGTCAAAATTTCAAGTGTTTCGAGCAATCAATTGAATTTTTCACACGAAATTTGAAGCAAATTCTTTGATTTCTTTATTCGATAGCAGAGAACCACCGAAACCGCAAAACTTTTCTGAATTTCATGCCTCTCACTAACAAATTGAACATACTCAACAGCTGAAACTGCGAATATATGTTCAAGACGCTGATCGAATGTACGTATCCCGCAAAATTTGAACAGTAACCTTATTTTTTGTACAGTCCCCGTATATTCATTCAGATTTTTCACTATCGACATTCCTCAGACTATTTTTTCCACGAAGCTCACGAATATTTTCACAACTTCAAGAATCCTTACTTATTGCTGAGATAAGTATTCAGCGAGAATTGATAAACTCAAGTTTGGCAACGCAGCGAAAAGACTTTCACAATTTCACCAGAAGATTGACTGGAATAGCATTTGTGAACCGCTTCGCGCGCGGCCGCTTGCAGTTTCTTATGATGTGTGAAATTTGTTGATAGTTTCCGCATTTTTTCATAAAGTTCAGTGAAAATGGATACGAAATATACTGGAGGTATTTCTCACGAGGAATGCAGCTCCGGGGTATTGCTGAACCCTTTTGTGCACCACTTGGAGCTAGAAACAACTTACGAAAAAATCAAAGTGAGTGTTGGATTTATTTTTACTTGAATCACTCATCCTAAAATAAAAAATAAGTTCGCGAACGCGCTGAGCTCTGAGAATAAAATAGCGACCCGGTGTTCGCCTAATGAAATAAAAAATCCTTTTGAAAATTTCAATGGGAACTAGGACACGATTGAAATTTCTTTTTCAGCGTGTTTCTGAACATGCTAAATGGTTACATTGAGAGATTCAAAATATATTTTGGAGCAGAGCCTTAACGTAGATCAACAGAACTTTGCAATTTGTTTTTCGAATTGAGTTGAGATTCATGTTGAAAACCTAAAAACATTCAATCTACTGAAGTAGATTATTTAGATATTTATGAAAAATGTCTATTACAAAAGAAGTATTTATTAAATTGAAAAGATAGATTAATTTTGGGAAAGAATACTAAGTTTTTCCTTCTTGATGTTATTCAATGTTTACATGGAAGTAGTTGTTTCAAAAGAATTTTTCCCGTCACATAATTCAGTGTTAATATGAAAGTAGTTATTTTTAGGGGGGTTTTTGCTTCCGGTTTGGGTCTGAGAGCTATTTCTTCACATGAAATACATATTAATTGTACTCTTCCTTCTTTTGTGTTAGGAATCACACGTTAAAAGGTAAGACCTCGTTAGTCCTTAGCTCGCACAAGTTTCTCAACTTTTAAGAGTTGTCGTTCGTATGGGGGCGACAGCTGATTAACGGAAAAGCAGAACAGAACAGATTTTATTTCCACAATTGTTTGTATAGAGATGGAGAAATATTACAACATTCAGTAACTACCTGAGAAATGAAAGTTGGAACGAAATATATGTAAATAACATGGCTCAAGATAAATTCAACATATTTAAAAGTACTTTCATGTATTACTATAATATAAGTTTTCCACTATCAAAAGAAACTACGCAACCTAAATAACAAAAATAAAAATGGATAACTCCTGAAGTTAGGGCAGATAAAGGAACCTTGATGTTCCTGTTTCAGTCACAAAATATAAACCCAACTGAGCAAAACGTACATATATATAAAGAATATAAAAAACAGTGTCAGGATATATTACAGATGTCTACTATCAAAGTCTATTAACATCTACAGATAATTTTAGTAAAACAGTTTGGCAGATCATTAAT
>WOGN01002224.1:0-17173 GCA_015342105.1 Leptinotarsa texana
GATATCCCAAGGGTAGGCGATGAAGAGTTCCGTGAAAGTGATAGTTTGAATGCACTTACCAGAAGTCTGGAGGGTCCTTGCGAACTACAACCAACACACTCGCTAATAGGAGAGATGTAACTACTGGTGAATGGCTGATCATCCACCAGAAATAGTCGTATTTGTGGAAAAAAACTTCGAAATTATCGCAGCGAAAAATATTCTGTATGTCAGTTTGGCAGGTAACGTCAGAAGTTAAACCCGGGCATGTGGATTGATAAGCGCGGTGCTTTGGAATGGCCTGCTTGATCACTGTATTTGACTACTCTCAATTTTTTCCTTTAAGACTATATCAATATATGTTCGCGATTTGAGACAATACAAGAACTTATAGACAGAATTACCGAAAGATGTGCTAGCATTTCTCAAGAAACATTCTAAAATGTTAGAAATGAAATCGAAAATAAACTGTTTTACCGTCAGAAGGTTCAAGAACATTAGGAATATTTGCTCAGGAGATTTTTTCGTATGTAAGATAAATAATAACAATGTTTGATAAAAAAGGTTGATAACGCCCTTTATTGGTTTTTGTATCAAAAAGTACTGAAAATGATTCCTTTCTACAAAAATTTTGTTGACTATAATATTTTGCCCCGTTCGAAAGTTATGAGGGGGTACTATCTAATTCCGCACTGAATATTATTTCCTCCTGCTCATCTTTCACATTACGAATTTTCAAATATTACCTAGTTGAGAACCAATACGTTTTGTGTAATGGAGAGTTGATTGAATTTCCTAGCGTGTATGTCATAAAGTTGTTATTGTTTGAATAGACTCTGCCTATGAAATCAACTGTGTTATATCATACGTTGGCTCAACTGATTCCTGGAAACTGGTTTATCCATCAATATATGATGATTTGATAATGTATTCCCATTACCCAAAGTGTTAACCAGTTTACCGTTTCCAAATACATTTTGACACCATGTGTCAAACTTCCATTGCTCGTATATCAAGGTACAGGCCACCGACATAACCTCAGAGTAATTTTACTCTGAGGACATAACCAAGGCACAGATTAATCTGTGACCTAGATATGTCGATGGTATAGGCCAAAGATTGTCTAAGAATAACACTTAGTTTTGCGAGTCTATGCAAACATCGGAAAATTTGACCTTCATATATGTATCACGCGCACGTAATTATCTAAACTCTAGTAGAAAATAATTGAGTGGTATAAGTTCTGTTAGTTCTGCAAAAATATTTCATAGACATGATAATAATATGGACTGGTCGTGACGTCACTTCAACATATATTCCACCTGCGGATCATAACGTCACAGCACCATGTGACAAATGAAATCCCAAAATTGTCACAATGGAAATATGCAACACGTGAACCATCGTGACTTTCTATCTGTCCTTAAATGTATAAATGACCTAAATGCCAAAACTTGAATCTTCATCTTTTATTAGTTGCTGAAGTCGATGTTCTCTTTTCAATGGCCAGTCTATATTATGATCTCACTGAGATATACTGATAGCAAAATAAAGTATTAAAGTAATTATTTACCATTTGTCCCAAAATTTAAACGTTATATAGTTTTTTTTAGGTTAAGATGGAAAATGATTTACAATTCAGAGGAGGAAACCCAGGAGCAGTCCAATTTGGAAATTTCATCAATTATTATCAATTTCATTCCCCAAAGGAAAGAATAAAACTCCTTCCAAAACATATCTGGAAAGCTGGGAAACCTTGTGTGGTACTGGATATTGGTTGTAATTCGGGGGTTAGTTACCTATTTCCCAATTTGTTATAATTTTCACAATATAAATTTAAATCTTTCAGATTTTAACTGAAGCAATAAAGGAATTCCTCAAAGAAAACATAATGGAAGATATTTCCATCTTAGCTATTGACATAGATCCCCTCCTGATAACTCGTGCCAAGGAAAATATCACCAATGATATTACCTTCCACTGTTTAGACATTATGGACAAAAGCCGAAGAGAAGATATAATTAATGCATACCTAAAAAACAAACATATTGAAAAATTCAGTGTAGTGTTTTGTTTTTCTACTACAATGTGGATACATTTAAATTATGGAGATAGTGGATTAAGATCATTTTTGGAATATATTGCAGGAATTAGTGAAATTCTCGTAGTTGAACCTCAGCCATGGAAATGTTATCGATCTGCTGTGAAACGAATGAAACAAGCCAATTTCACATTTCCGTTATTTTCAAGCTTGAAAATGAGGGAAACCATTGAAAGAGACATAGAAAATATACTGTCACTTCTGAGTTTGGAAAAAATTACAGAAAGTGAAAGGACTAAATGGGAGAGAAAACTGCTAATTTATAAATATTCTTATAGTAAATCAAATTAGCATTAATGAAACAGAAATTTATTGAGAATACAATTCACTTGGAACACTTAAATCATTGATTTAGTACACTGCAAGTGTACTACTATCATGTCTGTGATAGATTTAATGAGGCAATTATCATCTTACCAATCTTGAGTGTGATTCAAAATAATATTGTTTACAGTGATGTGAAAACGAAATTTCTGTTTTGAAGTCTAGAATTATCTCCTGGAACAAAAAATTAAAATTTTGTTGGGTTTACATAAACAAGTTGTTGATTTTATATCAGATGATGAATATGCACTGAAATTGGAAATATCTACTGCCGATGAATATTCTACCCAGTTTTATAAAGTCAATATACAGGTATATATTGTGAAGACAACCTTGTTTTATTTCTGAATCTGATTGATCATCTCCACATTGAGCTAAAGACCACTTTCTAGATATAAATTGAATCAATTGGATGCCAGAGTATTTCTTGAAAATATTTACTTGAAAAAAATGAGAACAAATTGAAATTTTTACTTTGCTTTTGTTCATTTGAAAGCTATCATCTCACACTAATTTACCTTAAAAGTTCCAACTATTGGATATTTCTGAAAGTAGTTCCAGACATCACAGTTTTGAATTTGCCTCTAACTTAAAGAATTCTATTATCACCTAGTCTTTATTAGGCGGCATGAACAATTCTGGCAAGAAATATTTTTTTGAATTTCCTTGTAAACCAGAAATTTCAAATGAAATATTTCCTGAATATCATTAATTCTGTTTACTTAATTGAGGCATTTGTGTTTATTAAAGTTTTAGTTGTTCAGCAAAAGCAACTATCTGGTCACAGCTGCCTTGTTGAATGAGGCAAACGTAAAAGTTTTAAATTGATTGGTGCTATTTGAGAGTAATACTCTTTTTGTGGATTTCTCTTCTATGCAAGGGCACATATAGATCTACATTTCTGGGGGTTAATTTCTAAATTTCCGGAAGGGGAAATTTTCAGGGGGAATAATTTATAAATGAAAATATATGCGTCTATTTATTACAATACTGATTTGAAATGTAATGAATGTTCATAACAATGTTCCCAAACATCAGAACAGCAACATTCTTCTCGATGCGTGTTTCAACAACCAAGTTGGCATCTTCAAGACATATAATACATTAACATCTAACTCAAAAACTATATCTAACAAAGCACACTTTCCCAATGATTTCGGGTAGAAAAATAAAGATTATCAAATTATTCAAAGAGAAAGATGTTTTATATCTGAAAGCAAAGACAATAAAATTGTGATATTGGACAAATCAAATTTTTATGAGAGAATTAATAATTTAATTGAGAACGGTCCCTATAATAAATTACAAGGAACCAATTGCCTAGGATGGTTTCAGAAGTGAAAACCGCACTCAAGAAGTATCAAGTGAAGTCATTGAAGATCACATACAACCCAATCTGAAAATTCTCTCAAGCATACATTGATTTGTTTCATTATGAATTTTTCCAATTTAAGGCAAAGAAAGGTACCAACTAAATTTTGCTGCTTTTCTATTTCTATATATCTGATCTTCTTCGAATCTTAATCCAACAATTGTTGTTTGGCAACTTCAGCTTCTAAAGCAATCCACTTTCTTTGAAGTTTAATGCTCTTTTTAGAGCTTTTAGAAATCTATGTATGTCTGGATTTCGAGAAGGAAATTTCAATTTACTTATCTCTTCGTGAGAGTCGTGTTGGGGAGTGTGAATAAATGTGAAACTGTAAGCTTCATAATTTTTAATCTTTATTTTTTCAGCTTTTATTAATATTTTAATTTTATTTGTTTGGTTGTAGCTTGTATGTTAATTTTTTGTAAATTCAGTTTTTGTTTAATAAAATTGTTATTTTCGGTTAATCTTATTAATTTTGTAATTGTTTTTTTCAGGGTTTTCAAATCAATTTATATTAGATTAGACAATGGAAGTCCGAACTGATGAAATATAATAATGTCAGGTCAGACCATTCCGTTTTATGCTTTGATAAGTTTGTTGGGTGTTAAAATGGACACAAATATGTCTTGGCACAATAATGTCGCTGGATTTTTTAAGGACAAAACACAAGTACTACAGGAAAATCCTCTCAGATCGGTGCTTGTGGAAAAGTAGCGAATCACATTGGGTTTGAATGGCTAGATATTAAATACATTTGGAAAAACGTTCTCAGGAAGTTTGTTCCACAAAAACGCAGTTCTCCAGGTGAAAGAGTTCTTAAACAGTGAAGTTAGAGATGTACTCAGTCGAACATCAAAACGATGAACAGCCACAGCAGCAAAGGCTGCTTCTTGGAACACTGTTCCGAACCTGAAAACAGTACACACCTCAGCAACTTTTGATGTTTTATAAAGCTCAGTTCAGACCTTTGAAGTAATGTTCCCATGTATGCAGCTCCGTGCCTAAGCATACCTTGATAGTCTGGAGCATCGAAGAAAGGTTGGAAATTTGTCCCTCTTTAATAGATACTTTCACGGGAGGCGTTCAAGTGACTTGGCGTATTTGCTTCTACCAAGAGGGAAACATATAAGAAATACGCGATAGGCGGTGACTGCTCATCGTTTGAGGTTTAACTCAGTACACCTCGAACTTCGCTCAGAACGTTTTTCCAAGTGAATTCAATCTCCAGCGATTCAAATCCAGCAAGAATCGCTATTTTCGCACAGACATCGCTTTTAGAGCGCCTTAAGAATTTTCCTGTGGTTCTTGTGTTTTTTGTCCTTAAAAAATCCAATATCACAAAATTGCATAATAATTTGAAATATCTTTGTACTTACCTACTGCTTGAAATATAATCAGTTGAATTAATCGATTGATTAAACTCATCAAAAAGGAGCCATTGTATGGAGGAAAGACAATAATATTCGAATCCAAGATAAATTCAGAAGAAAAGTTAAAGGAATTCAAAGTTAATAAATGTGGGTGAAAATAAGTATTCCCCTATTCTAATGTTGTTTTGTAAACATGTATGTTTTGTGAAATCTATAAAAATATAAATATTCTATTTTTAAATCATAATGGACATTTTAAAGTACCAGTCCACACAACCGGTATTGTCTTAATACCTGAGCCATGTTTTCAATCTTCTTGAGGTTTATTTCTGCGGAATACAGAGTGAGAAGTTATTTAAAAATGACTTTCACGTGAAGAAACAAGTTCGTCGCTTAATCTTTACACAATATCTGTTGTCCCGGGAGTTTCTTTAGTGAATGTTTTTCAATTTCTGATTTGTATCATCTCCATCAAGGTATTATCTGGGTAAACATTTTTCAAATAATCATTTCCAAAATAAGTAACCAGCTCATTTTTCTTGAATTTCACAAAAATTAATATTCTCATCATGCTAGGTGAAAATGTAAACTTTGGAATATCAAAACTTCTTTGAGACCAATAATAATATAACTTCATTGTCAAATCACAAAATGAATTAATAGTACAAAATCAACTAAGCTTCAATTGACATGCTCTTAAAAGAGGAAAATAGGTTTTGAATTAATTCGATTCCATTAATTCATTAGTCGCGATTTACCTCTTAGAATTATCTCAAAATGCATATTGTTACATATTGTATTCTTATTTATCTGTTTTTGTATGATATGAATTACGTAATGTAATGAATTGATGTGTTTGAATTGATTTAAAACTTATTTCCTTCATCTTAGAACATATTAATGAAAACTTGTTTTTGAAAATCTTTTACAGACGGTCTGCCATATTGCATTTAAAATGCCGTACTTTTATATTTCGTATTCTCTACATTAGTCTACATCAAACCCTTCAATTTTATACCCATATTATCATGGGTTTTCATTAAAAAGCTCGCCATATTATATTTGAAATAACGTCTTCGTATATTTTTTCAGCAAACCTCTCATTTGATATTCATATCATGGTGATGTATAAAAAAACTAATCCGCCATATTGGATGTGGAATGGTTTCAATTGGCTTATCATATATTGCTATCCATATATTGCTATTTCAGTTCAATCGGTTAAGGATAATTGTTTCAGAATTCTGTTGCACTTACTGACATTTGATCTGATTTGATTTTTTCTGGGTATCCAAATATATTTTTCTTCAGAAAATTCTCACTCAAAAAGTACTTCTCTACATAAAGTATTTCATTTAAAACTCTCATATATGACATATCGTTTATCTTTGTTTCGTTCATCTTTGATATTCGAGGATTCGATCCCATAGTTGGCGTCAACATAAGGAAAGATGTGGAATCCAGCAATGTATTTGTGGTTCACTCTAATACCACTGATGAGATCTATAACGGATCGAAACAGCCGCTTTCTGGTGTCGGATCACAAATGCATTGTTTTTTAATATCCTTATGTGAAAATAGTTGTTTTTTAGTTTGTATCTAAAAACATTCAAGGATGCTCTTTTCAGTTCAAATAGATATGTATTCATTTTTCTTTATTTTATTGGAAGTTGCCCATTCCTTTACATATTAAGGAAGCAGAAGAAAGTAGAAAGCCTTTAAACGTTTTTTATTATTGAAAATGCTGTACATAATTTGATTCGGTAGATTTGCTTAAACAGTAAATGTGCTGAACTGCAGTCAGTCATGAGGATTTCTTAATGAAACAAAAAAAATTATATGAAATAAAATATCAGCTATTTTGAAAAAAATATTTGCTATAACCAATTATATATTACTTGAATAATTCATAAAATTTTCTCCATTAGCTCCTGACTCAAAAACTTTAAAAGCTTTGAGGATTAACTTTAAAAAAACATGATTATTTTTTATTCCCATGCATATGACTGGTCAAGCAAATAATGCATAAAAATTAATTTTTCAAAACAATTTTCGTTTCTATATCGGGTTCACGACTATACCGAAAAAAAATTGAAACCCTGATTAAAAACATTATAGGAATACACAAAATCTAAAATTTATTGTGGGAATGGAATATATAGGATTGGTGAAAATAAACCAACAAAATAGAAAAAGTGTACTGCAGTGTAGAATTGACGTAATTTTTCAAACAATACTCTTCTTGACGCGTGTTTCATCAAACAAGTTGGTGTCTTCAGGAGATGAAAAAAACTCATCTCCATTGTTGTCATTTGATATTTTTCAAATAAATTCTCTTTGGGAGAGGTAAAATGAAATAAGAAGTTTGAGTAAAAAAAATGCCATTTTGATAACAACACTGGTCTGTCTAACGATTTTGCCGGGGACAATGTGAATCGGGTTCAAGATTTACAATATTTTATAGTACATTTCATGAATGTGATATATTGTTCATTTGAATCAATTTCCTAAATATTGTAAATAAAATTAATAATAATACTTTCAATATTTTTCTTGAAGAACTATTTTACAGTTGAAACCAGTACCGAAAACACAAAGCATACGTGATTCAACAGTAGACAACGATATTTCGATAGGTCTCATCAGTGGTGTTAGATTAAACCACGAATGCATTATTCGACTGCACTGCCCTTACAGGAAAACCTGAGTATAAGTAACCAAAATGCCCTTAAATGATAATCCTGAGTATAAGTAACCATGGACATCTCCCTTTATGGAAATGCAACCTGTGAGCGCTTTCATCATTGATGTTCATGGATTAAGTCTTCTGTCGATCACAAAGATGGCATGCATGCTTACTTATAACTATTTTATACTGGATTTCAAAAAGAAGTTCAGTATAATAATGAGTATCACGAATGGTAAATACACAAACGATGTTCATTTCATTCTGTTTATTTTATCAATTCTGACAAATAATGTATCATTTCAGCAAAATGGTTTATGGGTCAGAAAACCACAAGCCTTTCGGCATGGATAACTACGGCTTTCAAGATTCTTCCCATAAGAAACTTGGCCGATCCGTCAGCGTCAACGTCGAATCTTCCAACTTACCCCTTTATAAAACCACCACTTCCAACACCCTCCTCGGCTGGCGACGGACTCGGGACGATCCCGAAGCCATCTTGGAAGAGGAGCTTCCTTCAGATGACTTTGAGTACATGGAATGCGGACCATCACCTCCAGCAGATCACACTCCCAACATCTACGAAAGCTTCGAAGAATTTTCTACTAGTGCCGACTTGACCGTTCAAATATGTCACGACACAATCAAGATGAACCTTATGGAGCACATGAAATTGAGTTCTGGCAGACATCAGCTATTGGATGACATTGAGAACAGGAAAACTACATCTGACAATTTGAATGAGGTTTTTCATGGTGCATCAAAAGTTGAAATCAACATAGCTTTTCTCTGGGCAGCTTTCATGAAACGGTGGGATTTATTTCCTGGCCTATTGAAACTAGGAGCTCAATTGCGTTATCACGAACCTAGTCAAGGCCTGAGTGCTCTTCATTTAACTTCATTCAGCGGTTGTGTTGAAGGAACTCAGTATTTGATATCTCAGGGATGCGACGTTAACGCTCTTTTCAAATGCTATACTCCTTTACATTGTGCAGCGTTCGGAGACAGTCCTGAGTCAGCTCTCGTGCTCCTCAATAATGGCGCTAAAGTGCAAACTTTGACTAATAGTCCTCACAGTTGTCACGAGAGTGTATTGCATTGTGCTGTTCGCGCCAATGCAATTGCCTGTGTTAGGTTATTTACTCAAGAAGGTGCGGATGTAGGACAAGTTGAAGACACTGGAATATCACCTGTACATCTTGCCGCAGACCTGGGCCACCCACAGTGCCTTAAAATTCTTCTGGAATCCAAAACGTTCAATGTCAATACCAGAACTAAGGAAAAGGAACAGACTCCCTTACATCTTGCTGCCGAAAGCGGGTACGTCGACTGTATAGAAATTCTGCTAGATCACAGAGCAGATGCCAACCTCAGAAATCACAGAGACCAAACTCCGTTACACTTGGCTGCTAGGGCCCAAGCATTTGACTGTGTGGAACTACTTCTGAGGAAAGGAAACGCTAATGCCAATATTGGAGACTGTGATCAACGTACGCCTTTACATGCCGCCGTAGGCAAAGCAGCTAGATCTTACGATATCATAGATATACTGTTGAACTACGGAGCAGACGTCAATGCTAGAGACCAGTACGGTTACACACCTTTACATATAGCAGCTTTGAATGAGCTGTCGCAATGTGTAGAAATTTTAATTTACCATGGTGCCGATGTGACAGCCAAGTCCAAGTTCGGAATGACCGCCCTTGGAATCATAACGCGAAAAACTCCCGCGTCCTTAGGTATGGTTACACATAAGTTGGATTCCGCCATAACATTACATCATCATCCCGAATCTTCCAACAGAGAAGTCGAGCTCAGGTTGGATTTCCGCGGAATACTTCAGTACTGCCATCCTCGAGAAATAAGTTTTCTGAATACTTTTGTAGACGAAGGACAAAAAGAAATTTTGTTACATCCACTGTGCTCTGCTTTCTTGTACCTGAAATGGGAAAAGATCAGAAAGTACTATGTGGCCAGAATGGTGTTCTGTTTCATATTTGTTTTGAGTCTTTCTTTGTATGTTCTGACTGCTTTAGCCCACAACTGCTATAACCACGGAAAAAACATGAACGATACGCAACCACAGAATGTCATAGAACTTTGCGAGAAGAAATCTATGATGGGTCACATGCTCAGAAATAATCCGTTTGTTATAGAGATGCAGTGGTTTGTTCTGGTTGGGATAACCTGCTGCGAGATACTCAGGAAGATATATGGTATTGCCGGATATCCGAGTGTTAAGCAGTATTTATCTCACCGCGAAAATATAATAGAATGGACGGTAATTGTGAGTGTGTTCGTCATTTCTTTCATCTATACAGGAAGGACCTACACTTGGCAAAACCACGTAGGAGCTTTTGCTGTTCTATTCGGATGGACTAATATGATGTTGATGGTTGGACAGCTTCCCGTTTTTGGATCTTACGTTGCAATGTATACTAGAGTACAAGGGGAGTTCGCAAAGTTACTACTGGCATATTCTTGTCTATTGATTGGCTTCACCATTAGTTTTTGCGTCATGTTTCCTGATTCGTCGACTTTTGCGAATCCATTCATCGGACTAATTACCGTTATGGTAATGATGACGGGCGAGCTCAGCTTGGATTTATTGGTAGACGACGATCCTGAAGATCCGCCGTTTTTACTTGAAGTTAGCGCACAAGTCACTTATATTTTGTTTCTTTTATTTGTGACGGTAATATTGATGAATCTCTTGGTGGGCATAGCCGTTCACGATATACAGGGACTACAAAAAACTGCAGGACTATCCAAGTTGGTGAGACAAACTAAATTGATTTCCTATATGGAATTAGCTCTGTTCAACGGTTATCTACCTCAGTATTTGCTTAACTTGTTGCACTGGACTGCCTTGGTATCTCCGAAGGCGTATCGTGTTGTGTTGAACGTAAAACCTTTAAACCCAAGAGAGAAAAGACTTCCGAGAGACATACTGAAAGCCGCCCACGATATTGCCAAGAAACGTAAACGATTCGGGCCGACTGTGTCGACTAACGGCACAATTGTGACATGTGCAAAAAAGATAAACAATAACTTGGATCAAAATAGTGAAATTTTAGAATATAATAATACCCTTCCATTGTTACAGAATAAAATTGATAGAAGTTCTGAACAAATTGAACATTTGAGCAAAGAAATTCAAAGTTTGAGAAGTGCCTTTGAAGCTAATCAGAAGTTGATTGAACAAGTGTTGAATACCATATTACATAACAGAAAAAATAGCAAATAAATGAACTGTGCTCTTATAAGGTCATATAGTTTTCAATGCATATATTTTGAATTATTTGCAAGAAGCCATAAAATGTATGTAAGGATTAGTTTTCAAATAGTTGCTTGTTGTTTTGTATAGGTTCGAAAAATATGCAAATAAAAATCAAACTTGTGACATATTCGGTTAAGAGAGTAATTTATTTTTGATTAAATGTAAGCAGAGTTGCACGGACTTTTTATGTGAATTGAATCCACAAATCACAATTCCGTGCCAAGCTAAAACTTCAATATCATTTTTACTATCTCAAATCCAATTTTGATTCTAGAATTCGAAATATGGCTTGGTTTTATTATTTTAGAAATGATTTGAAGGAATTAATTATGAATCCAATTCAAGAAACACAAATCACAATTCTTTCACACAGATTTTTTTGTTGATTTTCAAATTGGAGAATATAGAACAAATGTTTTCAAAATTCAATATGAACTTATTGAAAATAGAAACTAACAAATGATAATGAAACTTTCCTATTCAATACTAACATGAGTGTACTCAGTAATCAGTACCCTTTAAGAATTATTTTTGACTTGTTGTTCCAGGTGACTGAATTTAAAAAAAACACCTGAAAGAATAATCCCGATTAATGATTGATAGCTTCTTAAATCTTGTAGTATTTGCTTGCTTCCAGGTTAAAACTCGAGACGATTAATTTTAGATCAATATTTTGTAAGGATTTAACTATTCATCATTTAAAATGTGATATTAGATAGATAGGTACCATAGTAACTATTTAATCATGGCATAACATTAAAAAATTATAGGATACATAAAAACTATTGAATGATGATTCCTTTTTTGAGTGGTAGGTTTATGTATCTGTACACTTCTGTATAATAATAAATAATCATTCATTAAAAAAATTGGGTTTTTTTTGACTTGACTATCTCACAAATGACGAATACGTTTTTTCCATAATTGGAATTTCAGAAAGCGCCACAACCTGTATTTACCAAAGATACACCATTATGGAGAAACAAGTCTTTTGGAACATAATGGACATAAATTACAATTATTTTGACAAAGTGAGGTAATGCATACAGCAGGCCTTGAAGATAAGAAAATATACTGAGTTTAGCAGCCCATTCAAATTAATTACAGTAGGATTCACCAAGAGGACATGGAAAGAGGAACTTCGAGATAGATTACAACTGTCGGGGGGAAAGTTTGAATATCCGAAAGTGATGTTAGATCGCAGTTGGGTTGAAACCAACATCTAATAAAATAATAAAAAGTGCAGACCTAACAAACATGGGGACTGAAACCATACATGATATAATGGCTTATACAAACAATAGGTCAATGGCCTGGTAACGAAATATGACAAAAATGATTGCTATTAATAATACAGGACTTGCTTGTATAGGATTAGTAGGAATAGCAGTAGAAACCACACCTCATTACTTTAGCAACCTTTGAGACTTTCTTTAATCCACCCATTTTATATTTTGTAGGAATAAGAGATGTAAAAATGGATAATTACCGAGGTGACTCATGATTGACTTGATTATTAGATGATCTCATTTACTACTTTGCTTGTTCTTTATTATTGTAATAGGTAGATTCTTCGGAAACATAGGAGAAAACCAAAGTTCAGATTTTATGCTCAATTTTATTTGTTGTTAATTAATCGATTGTTCTTTTTGTTGTGTTTTCTAATCGTTGCGTTCCTAAAAAAAGATCTTCATATAATAGCCTCTTGTGGGTGAGGGGCTGATTATGATGTCTCCTGATATTGGTAATATCTGCCATGAGAGGGCTCCTTGGTAAGAAGAATTTGTAAGAGCGTTTGGATGTGGTCCTTCACTCTCTCCATTCCGGCTCGTTCCATGAGATCATTTATTCAAGTGTATCGACTGCTATCCATGATGATAGAGAGTACTTTATTTTGCATCCTTTCCAGCCATTGAAGAGGCGTTTTCTTCAGGCTGCAAAATATTGGACAAGCGTATAGCATTGCTGGTCTAATCAGCCTTTTGTATATCAATACTTCGTAATGGTGCTGAGCTTTGAGAAGATAAGTCTGTTTTAGTGCCGCTCCAGCCCTGGCTAGGTTGATATATTTATATAAAACTACATAACATCCACCTGCTCGGTCAATATACATTTGTTTTCCAAGCGGAAATGTACACAATCCAGCAATGGATAAGGAACAATAATTTGAGTTCTCGACGGAATGTTGAGCGGCACTTTCAGTATTTTTAAAACCGAGATTAACATCCTGACTGATCTGGAAATACCATGAAGTGACAAAACTGACAGACAGTAATGAATGGACTCTTCACTGGGTATCTGAACACCCATAAAGGAAAGGAAAACAAAGAAAGGCTTCAACAGAGCGGGAATTGGATCAGAATAATTATAAGATTACTTACTGAAAACTGTTCGTTTGAAGGATACTTTGATAAAATAAGGATGTATATGGTAGATCTTAGGTGAAAGAAAATGAAATAAAGGGATGATTTATGTAAATTTAAAGAGCTGGATCACAGGAGGCATGCAATCATTATCAGTGAAAGAACAAAAAAATACAAGAAAATTGCTGTAATGGGTGTTTTGAAAATATGGAAGGAAAAACGTAATAAATCATCTTCAGTCGATGTTTTGAACTGGGGAATTTCGACTCTGTAATTATGGATTTTTTTAATTTTGACTAACGACCTTGGCAACTAACCAGAATGGTTGACACTATCGAATAGTTCATTAACAACTCTTTTGTTAATCAGCTCTTTAGTTTCCTTCTATTCTGGACTCGAATTGGCTGCAAATATTATCAAATCTGACAGTTTTTGGCGCTAGGATTTTTAGTCACTCACTTTCAATGAGATAGATATTTAGAAGTGGTAGTTTTGTTGAAATAAAATGCTGTTATAAGGCTGTTTCATTGAAGAGGGACTATGTTTTAATTACTAATAGAAAAATTATCTTAGGTAATTCAGGCATGTATACCGATGGATAATCAGAGTTGAAGCAAATAGTGGATTCAAAATCGACACCCCTCCTTGAAATATTTCCATAAGTAATTTCCCAGCAGTAAACCGCAGCCCATGGTATATTTTTATGGGATCATTTGATATTTCTAAAAATTGTATAATTTCTATTATATTGAAGTAGAAGATAAGCTTTAGCATATGCCGACACTTGTATGTGGTACACATGAAAATTACAGAAAAAGGAAAAATAACCTAAGGTGGGAGTGATTTGCCAAACGTTCTTGAACGGTTTTTTTGAGTCGAGATACTAATAACGAATGGGATCTTTTGTAACCAAATGGAAAATGACCTTTTTATGCAAAGTTGATAACAAATATCTATCAAAAATAGTAATTGATTTTGTTATGTCATACAAATTAATAGTCTCAAGGGAAACTGACCTTTTTATGGAGAGTTAATAACAAATATCTATCAAAAACAGTAATTGATTTTGTTATGTCATACAAATTAATAGTTTCAAGGGTTAACAAAACAAAAATAAATAACCTTGAACCCTAATTCTAGGATGATCTAGGGGTGGTGTGACATAAACCAACTGATTTATAAAATATGACAATACAAATAACCTTCTTGATATGAAACGCTACTTTTGTAAAAGCCGTACAGGTAAGTACCTTTGCATATATAAGTTATTTTTCCAAGATTTTTGAGTACACCACCTACAATTGAAATTCAATTTTTACTTCCAGGTCTATTAAAATCATACATTTTCAAGACATTCTAAAATGCAGAATAGGCTTATGGGACTACAAGCCGTGACTATTATTCCTAATTTCTCGTTTTAAGTAAACATATATAATTTTTTTTTCAGAAATTGAAAAGGCTCATTATATTCCAAAAATAAAGTTAATAAATTTTCATTGTATTATACTGGAAGAGTAACATCTAGATGTACAGCAACTATACATTCGATTATTTGTAAACACACCTTTTACAGTAATTCACAAAAATAAATAATACAAATGTCAAAAACTGCATTGCTTGTTATGAAAGAGAAGATTGATTATTCAGCTTTAGTTCCATGGAAAGAAAGAGTTTTGTATTTAATTTCTCAATGAGCTGTCACTTATGTTGATAAAAGCTTCTTTCATAGTTATTTTAGTTCGAATTTTTTCTTCACCAAAGTAAGTTATCAATTCTATATTTCTTTTTCTGAATAGGGTTTTCATCTACTCATTCATCTCCCGTCACTGATACATATAGCACCATGTGGAAATACATGGTCTAAAGCAGAGGTCGGCAAGTAGTTTTAGGTGGGGTCTGATACTGTGGGAAAATTTTGAGGTCCAGAAAAAAAACTGATGAAAATTAAGTGTATCCACTGAAGAATTTTAGGCCAAACATGTCCCAGAAAAATATGAAAACTGTAAAAGACTAGCTATCAATTTGGCCACTATGTTTGGCTCGACATACATATGTGAAACACCTTTCTCAAAAATGTATTTTTTGAAAAACAAATATCGTTCGAGATTAACAGACGCTCACCTAGAAGACACACTTCGAATTTGCTGTTCCTCTCGAGAACCAAACTATAAAAAACTTGCTCAAGACCGTCGGTGTAGTTTCTCACATTAATAAGAGGTCTTGTATTTCTTTTATAATTCGGAATGAGATTTGAAACCAAAATAATATGTAGCACTTTATTATTAATAATTGTTTTTTTTTTGGCAGCAGTTTAATAAATCTTTTCTGCTCTCTGTATGCTCAATATCAAGCCCTTAATTCTACTCAATATTTCTGTGACCACAATAAATCGACTGAATATTATTTTCCTTTAGTGTCTTGTTGATATTAATTTTCAACTCATTCCATTTTCAGTTACTTTTTCCTTTAATTTTCTCAAACATGTTGAATAAAGTTGACATCGAGTGCAACATTGTAGGCGGAGGAACATCTGGACAAGCAGGAGCTTTAAGGTGGGGTATTGCCTGGGGACTAAGAAGCTTCGTGGATAAAGATACAATTGAGAAAATGAGATTAGGTAAGTGATACTACATTGAGAGAGAGGGGGGAGGGATAATGGCAATATACAGACTTCCAAAAATGCACCTTCTCTCAAGCTGATCAACTCTTGGAAATTTCCAAAATTATCTAAATAATATTTCGAAACTGTAAGTTTTAGATATTGTAACGTCCCAAAGAAGTCAATAATGATATACCTGCAACTATCATTATGAAAACAACAAAAGTTGATCCAAGTTATCAAACACAAGGTCTTTTCAAAAAAGGAGGTGACTTTTCATTTTTCTCGGTAAAATTTATTTATGAATTTCTATTTTGTCCCCTTTAAAGTAGTCTCCATCAGATATAATACCCTTGTGCTATGCATGCCTTGCATGATGCAAATGACACGAATTGTTTTTCCACAATATTGGATCTTTTCTTCATATTGCTTCTCGCAAGCGGCGCATAACTTTAAACTCAAGATAATACTCCTTATTGCCGTACGATCATGTGACAAGAACTTCTGATGCAATACGCCACAGTAATCTAATAAAACAGTGAGCAAAACCTTAACATGTGATCGAACTTGGCATACTGGTTTTGATCTTTGCTCTCCTGAGCTCTTCCATTGGGACGATTGGACATTGGTTTCAATATTCCCAGTTATGACCCTTGTAAGCAAATCTGCATGGATCGCCATTGACGTCATTCAACAATTCTTGAGCGATGCTCATGCGACGATATTTTGGGTCAAAATTCAGCAATTTTGGAACGAACTTCACTGCCACATCCTACCCAAAATTCATGAAAAAATTGAATTGCATGAGCCAATTGATATGCCGACATCCTCGGCAACTTCTCTTGGAGCGATTCAACAATTCTCCATAACAATTTTCTTCACGTTCTCAACACTTTCATCGGTTGTGTATGTGCTGGGGTGTCCGACGCTAGCGTTGTTTTTCACTTCTTGACCTGTGAAAAGCTTATACAAGTTGCGAACATTTTTCTGACTCAGAATACAAGTAATGTTTGGGAAAGAAAGTTTTTGGCTTTCTACTACTCCATCTTGATACAAAAAAGAAGGATGAGGGAATCTTTCAAAGAAAGAAAGGAAGTAAATC